>JBBPCS010059683.1:0-17767 GCA_037974645.1 Hollardia meadi
GTGTGTGTGTGTGTGTGTGTGTGTGTGTGTGTGTGTGTGTGTGTGTGTGTGTGTGTGTGTGTGTGTGTGTGTGGGCTCACATCACAGACAGTATTCCCTCACCTCCATCCCCTCACACAGCAGCAGAAATGAAACCTGCCACCAGGGTTTCCCCATTGATTTACAATTTGGACCAAGTGCCAAAGATACAGGCTGTACGGCAGGCCAAGGAAAAAATATAGTCATCAGCAACTCTGCTGCCAGGACAAAGAAATTGGAATAAGCCATTGACCCACCTTGGCACGACACCGACACTGTTAGAGAACAAGAAGCACTTAATACAATGCAGGATCATTGAAGATAATTAGAATATAAGTGGAACAGAAGGACAAACAAAAGAATTAAATTGTCCATTACGAACAGAATTTTGCTATGAAAAAGAATACTAACAAGTTTAAATATTTAATCTGATTATTATTGTTAGAATTTTGTTCATATATGTGGTATCTCCCTTGAATATTGCTGACTTGAGAGTTTTCGACGTTTTACAAATGCTACAAATTACAATTACAAATGCTACAATAGCATTCTGATTTCCTGTTTTAAAGGAATTCAGCCATCTGGCAAATACACTTACTTGCTCTCACTGGGAGTGAAATGAAATATCAGCCTCTGAGCTGTCTGTGCGTCAAGCAAGGAGCTGGACTGAGGAAGTGTTTAGCCAAGCTTAGCATAAAGACAGGAACCGACACCAGTAAAGCTCACGAATAAACATGTTGTATGATGTTTGTTTATTCTGTACTCAAAATTTTGATGAGCACCAGTTCCATCCTCCCAGTACTTCTGTGCAACATCTCCGGCTTCGGCGCAGGTTGCCAGATACAGTCAGTGAGCACAGACTTCTGTTTAGGTCTCTGTACAGTGAGATTGTTATCTAAATCACAAATGGATGCTTTTACATTTCCTGTTTTGGTCAATTAGCGAGCTCTCGAGTTGCTGGTTTCTCATTTGTTTTCCTCATGTTTCCGCTCTTTATGCTAAGCTAGGCTAAACACACCTAGACTTCAGAGATTTGTATCAATCTTCTCATGCCATGCCTGGAAGAGTTTTCTTCCAGGTAATAAATGGGATGGAAGTTACAATCGCCTTGTTTTAATAACTATCCCACAGTCTGGCTTCTTCATAAAACAAATAAAGGAATGGAAGGAATAGTAGTTTTACAGCAAACATCCTGGCAAGTCAGAACAGAAAAAGCACAGATCAATAACTTTAATCATGGCTGCATTACACTCTGCAGGTGTGCCGGTTCCACTTTATCTATCATTCATGCTGGCTCCCTGGCAGCCCTCATGATAGGCCCCATTCTGTGTAAATACATTTAGTTACATACCATATATGTATATATAAAACACTACAGAGGATACATTTAAATTCACTACCTGATAAGTTTGGACTGTGCTTTGCTTCAGAGCACATGGGCAGTAGTCCAAGAACCAGGATGCATGTACTGTCTGGCATTTGAGACTAATTACTTTTCAAAAAACTAATTAGCAGCCGTCCACCGAATGAGCGTTCACGCTCTATATTTAGATTTACTTTGTCTCTCATTGACTCTTTTATTTTTTAAGTTGCAGGGACTCTGAAGGCTTGCAGCTCTGGTGCCTTCTCGTGCTCATAGATTTGACACCATTGCTCTCCTGTGGTTGCTGCGTGTAACCGCAGCCGGCGAAGCCACAGGTATTTGAGCTGAGAGGAGAGCGGCTTGCATGCCTGTAAAGTACAGCTGCACAGAACAAAGCCTGTGGATCATCCCCATTTCAATGGGCTCAGGCAAGCGAGCCGAAGCAGCTAGGCGACAGCCAATCGCGCGCCGCTTTCTCAGTTAATGCTGATGGAAGATTTGACACCTTTGTCCTTCAATTTGGTCGGCTATCTTTTCTCTCTTTATTTATCTTTATTTATCTTTCTCTCCCCTCGCTCGCTCTCACCCAGTCTTCCCCCGTTTTGTCCCTCACTCTTAGAAAGTGTGACTGCACACAGACCAAGGAAGCCCCTTTGGATGCCAATACTGCTCAGCAGAATGCTGGCTTTGCACACACACACACACACACACACACACACACACAGTTGGCTCAGGATGCCATCTTATTGGATTGGACTGGTATTGTTTGATTAAATGCTTCCTGGGGGGTTGTCTGTGTTATCATAGCAGCAGGGTAGAGGCAGAGAGAGAGAGAGCAAGAGGCAGAGAAAAAAGATATAGGAAGGAAAAGGGAAAAGTTGTAAAGAGAGATGGATGAATGCTGTGAGGAAAAGGAGGCGTTTCATTGAGAGTCAAACTAGAAGCTGAAAGGGGTGAAAAGAGGGAGAACAGAAAGAGACTTGAAGGAGTGAACGGGGAAACGGCAAAGATAGAAAGAAAAGAAGAAAGAGGGAAGGAAATGTCGATCAGAGAAGGGAAGAAGGAAGAAGCTGGAAAGGAGCTGTCGAGTACGAATGAAAAGTGAATGAAATGAAAACAGAGAGGAAATAGGAAAAAGGAGAGAGCAGAGCGTAACAGGGTCGCCCATTATTGTAGGGTTGGTGGTAAAGATCTTTGTGGAAAATAGGTTGAATAATGAGACCCGATTCAAAATGTAGTCAACCCCAAGAGACCCTAATGATCAATTAACAAGCAGCTGCAGTAGAAAAGAGCAGTAATATAATAATGATGTGCTAATAATGAATAATGTCATAGAAAGTAATTCCAAAAAGAATCTGTTTACATGCTTGAAAGACAAATTTTTAGAAATAATTGAACAATAATGAAAAAATCACACACACACCAACAATAAAACATTCTGTAGGGACCTGATAAACAGATAGAAGATATTTATTTCCCAAACAATTTCTATTGTGTGAATCCAAATCAGCAATTTTCATGAAACAGCACACATAACATGGGCTCCTGGTTTCCTAAAATATTTTCTGCTGTTGTGATTATGACGTGCCATTTTAATCAGAGCTGTGACTGAGTACACTCAGATCCATTCAGGGTATTGGATGTACTGAGACACACACGTGAGAGCTGTGGCAATAAAACAAGCCTCTACCCGACCCAATTTCACTGTAAACTCAACTGACTTGGGAATTATTGTGATTTATTTCAGTTACATATCTTAACTCAAGATTCATTCAGAAGAAGGTGACAGGCAAGACTGTCTCGCACAACCTGGACAACTTGTGAATTTCAAAATAAGACAAAATGTATCAATACTGCAAGTTCTCCTAAATCATGCATATGTGCCACTAAAATCAATTCTGTTATATAAATGGATCTTGCATGAGGCCCATTGTTAGGTCTGGACGGGTGAGGTTTCTGCAGAAGTGTTGGCCAGCGTGAAATGCTTTTCATGTTTGTGTTTACATAAATATAGACATTACATACACTAAGAATGGACTTTACAGTGACGTAGGAGACATGTTGTGTCCAGCAGTTAAAAAATAGTTCCATGGATTTTTCTTTCTGCAAAAATCATGTCTGACACACATTAGACAATTTTTATCTGCCTTAATATACAGTATTAATTGTAAGATCTTTTTATCTCATAATAAGTATAGTCGATTATAAAGTCAACATTAAAACACTTGAACACATGAAGAAATGAATTTTCAGTCTATAAAAATGTGTTTTCTGTTTTCCTCTGTTTTAGCCTGTATCTGTGGTCCAGTTCACAGAAAATCACCAAATCCACACTTCCATCCTTTCTTTCTGTCTTTGCCCCGTGTCCATCCTGCAGTGTCCACAACATACACACACACACACACACAGTCAGTCATAGTTTTAAACGGTGGGGAAGATCTGACTCAGACAGACGACCCATGTATTTATCTATGGAATTACCACTGCCTTTTCCTCTCTCTGTCTCTTTTCATCACCATCTTTCAAGCAAACCCTCCTTCCCTCTCTTTTCTGCCCCTGTCTACAGTCTGGACACATCCTTTGTCCCTCTTTTATCCCTGCTTTCAATCCCTCACTTTTCTCTCTACGCTTCACTCTTTCATCCTCTCTCATTGCTATCAGTGACTAGTTGCAGGCTGCAATCAGACAGCAGGATCTGCCCCTCGCAGCTCTGTCTGTCTGTGTGTCTTTTAAAAAGCTCATCATCCATGGTTCAAAGACTCTCTGCCTCCGTCTTCCTTTTTTCCTCTCTCTTATCTCTCACTCTTTCTGCCAGCTAGCTGTCTGTACAATGAGATAGGTATAAAAATCTAATTCACCCTGCTGAAACAAGTATTAACTAGCTCCCAGTAGAAGGGCTTGACTCTAATCCACAGGCTGTTATGGTGATTGGCTGTGTTAGTGTTTTAGTGGGGGTACGTTTCCTGCTGGAGGCCACAAAGACAAAAGCATGTACCAAGAAACTTGACCAGTTTGTTGTTGCCTTCAGCACTTTACATCATACCTAAAATGTTGAAGTGCTTGATGTAAGGGAGAATGTACAGCGAGCCAGTCATTATTGCGAGAAAAAAAAATCTCTATGACATTCATGCCTTGAAACAGCAATAGACCAAACAATCTAACCTCAATGTTTAGGAGGGCTTTAACAGTTCATGAGTTCCGTTGCCGAACCATCAGAGTAGGTCATGAAGGCTACACGGTATAAACACTGACTGCGAGTTGTGCAAGGAAACCAGCACAATGCCCTACATAAATATTTAAGTGCTTTGAATGTTTAAATACAGCCAAGTGGAACTAACTGAAACATTCCTCCAAATGCACAAATTTTACTGTATACCATTCTATTTATTTTGTGTTTTAAATTTCATAGCATAAAAGATGCTTTTGAATTCTATAGTCTATTATGTCCCATTGGGAAAGTGTTTGTTCAGTGTTCATAGAGTGCAATAAAGAAATATTTGAAATGTTTCTGAAATGAAAATGAAATGCTACCTCAATCCCTTGTTGGAAGATATTGCCTGGTTTTGATACTTACAATACTGTCTTTACAAAAGAAATAAAAAAGAAACGTATCCTTATGCCCTGTTTCTTTTCCTGATACTGAGGTATGAACAGAAGAGCCTCAAGCTTTTGATCATATCACGTGAATCATTTTCCGGGCGTCACGGAACTGTAGATGTTAAAGTCTTTTGTTCTGTTCCGAACTCCTGCTTGATTCCACCGGGCCCGGCCTAACCTGTTGTAATCCCAAGTCGTCAGATACCAACGCTTTGTCATGCGCCTCTCTCGTCTTATCCGGACGCACAAGGTACCCTTTGGCATCCGTGTCCGATGCGCTAAGCCCTCCCTTTACCATCTCTGGGTTCACATGTAATCCTGACGCACAAGATCTTGGTTACTTTGGTTAAGCTTAGGCACAAAAATGACTTGTTTAGGTTTAGGAAAAGACATGGAAGGGGTTACATTGCAAGTACATTAAACCCTTGTGCGTCTGGATGAGACGTAAGGGGCCGTGACAAAGCATTGGTGTCTGACAGCTTGGGGGTGAGAACGGACTGGATGGAGATCTATCATCTCCCTGGTGCAGAACTCCACCATCACACCTGACAGATTGTGCTCAGTTGTTTCGATGCATTTTGTCACTCTTGACTTGACCATGTCACATTTTATGTGGTTTTTTGCTGTCCATATTTTCTAAAATCAATCTGGATACAATCTGGATACGGCAAAAAACAGATTTGGGCTAGTAGCCTGAACAAGTATATAGACTATGTTCACTTCAATTGGTTGTTTAAAGTTAATTCTTGACCTTGGAAAGATTTCAATTATTATTTTGTAATCACATAATCAAACTGCTGAACTGCTGTTCAAACAAAATTTTAAAGAAATTAACAGTAATGAATCAAAAATATAATCGGCAGAATGTTTTATTAACTGAATTATCTGAAGCTTTCTTTTCAACTTTTGGTCTTTATTTCTTGCAGTGACAAAATTTGTCCATTGAAATGAAATAGAATGAAATTTTTTTGAGCTTACTTTGATCTGTATTGTAAGTCTCTATTGTTTTCACATCCTTCAAATTCATATCATGTCTAAAACTGTACAGACACATGCAGCACCTACAACAGATACATAGTACACATACCGTACATGGTTTTCATTGGGCAGCAACAGATGTTGAACAGATTAAATTAGCCTATGCACAGTACAACTTCATGATCAGTAACATAAAGTGCAATTAGCAATGGTTCGTTCTGCCAAGGGTCATGAAACATCCCCAGTACAAGAAACATATGTAAAAACTAAAGTAGCAAGAGTTATGAGATTATGATATTTACACTTAAGCAGGCATCAGTATCATGTGCATTCAGAGAGGATCATTTCATACTGAATGAGCATTAACTCTCTGTGGAATAGATTACATTCCCCTTTTGCCTGTGTTGTCAGGCCTCCACTAGGAAGTCAGCACTAGCAGAGACATTTTGACAGGATTACCTTACATGCAAAAGCTTTGTACACTGACCCGTAATGCATTTTCAGACAAGAAAAATGGGAGGATTTACTGAGAAGCCTCAGCAGTGGAGGAACATCTTTGTTGCCTCTGTTGAGTTTACTCTCTATGTATGTGCTAAGCTGGAGGAGCTTTCCAGCTGATATGAACGCTGCCAGAGTGTTTTGCATCCATATTTTTTTCTCAACTAAACTCTGCAATTAACTCATCATCGCCTATGGGAAATAGAAAATTTGCATTGCACTTAGCATGTGAGCTGGCTGGCTGTGTTCAACTCTGATCCGAGTCAGAAGTCTGTTCAGTGCTGATTGAGAATAATTGTGTTAATTTTTCATGGCCGTGTGGCTAATAGTCCCCCCCCCCCCAATCCAACAGGTTAGAATGAGGTAAACACTGAATCCTCCCTAACATGTTTAAGTCATGATAGAGGAGAAAAAAACTTCAAAAGATGTTTCCACGTTCTTTGTGCAGTGAGGAGATTGAATGTGCCAGAAATATGCTACGACTTCATAGTGCTGCTTTTCGGGATCAGATTAAATAGAATGGATTAAACTCATGATCCTCATGGGCAATTTAGAAAACAAACATGGCAAACAGGAAAACATCAAAACATAAATCATCTGACAATTTCAGCACTATGGTGTATTATGAATAGAAATAAATAAAGTATAGTGTGTAAAGTACCAACTGAAGTATGAGGTGCTGCTTCTGTACTGAGAACTTCACCTTGATTTTTTTTAGTAGATAGATATAACTTTTTTTTTTTTTAAACATATCTATAGATTTCTTTAAGTGAATAAATAGCCTTAAATACTATTTAAACAGCAGTCAAGTCTGTTTACAGGTGTTGGGAAGCACTACTGCATATGTGGGGGAAAAAAATAATATAAGCCTTGGTGGCTCCCAAGGGAGCTGTGTTAAGACTGATAACTTGCCTTAAGTGATGTCACCTGAGTCAGCGTCAGTTGAGGTTGAAGACTATAAGTCTGAAAATGAAAAAAAATCTGGGGGTGTGATGTTAGACAATGGACTAGGTCGATTGCCAATGACTCGCAAAATGACATACATATATGACTGTTGGAGAGTACTGGCAACAGGTGTACCGGACCTTCACAATATGAAACCATCAAAGTATGGTTAGGTGTAGGCACTGTTTAAAGAAGGGTAGTTATACGCACAGTAAGTAGGTGCAAGGCTGTTAGGAGAACAACCTAGATGAAAAAAGACAAAATTTTATTACAGACAACATTTCAATCTGTCAAACATTGTTTCAGACAAAGTAAACCCCCTCATGCCAACAGCACATCATGGATCTTAATTTTTCAGCACGTCCCACGTAGCTCAATCAGATTTGAATCTGGGGCAATCTCTGGAAAGTGCAGAGCAGATCCCGGAAGTAATGGCAGCTTGGCGCCAACGATGGAAGCAAATCAGAAGGTCTATCACTGTATGAGAACATAGGCGTACATATTGTTTATGGACAGGTACAGTACATATAACTGAGGTCTGTGCCGATGATTGAGCTTTCAAGAAAAGCTGAACAGTCTGGAAAATGTCTTTCTTTTCAATATCACAATTACTGAACAGAGAAGGCAATGTGGTCTGTGTACTAGGTTTCAGTGCTTTCATTCCCTCATACTGCCTTTAAAATTGCAGCTATTAACAAGCTGGCTGGTTCCTTTGATCTCAGGCTATTATCACCATTATCTCCTGGCATTCATTTGATATGTTTTGTGGATATATTTATGCGAACCTGGAGGGCCTCGATCATTTAGGTGCACCACACCTCATGATGGCAGCATATTTTGATTATTTTGTTTTTAATGTCATTCGATTAAATCAATTCAAGGTAATACATGAGCCTGACACACTGATGATCTTCACAGAAGCTAAACCACAGCCGAATACCACAGCGGTCCTGTGCTCGCTAAGCTGAATGTTACTTGTATTTTGAGATGTATCAAATAATAATGTATCCATACATGTATTTATTCTGTGACTTTTTTAACTGTGCCACATCAGAAAGGAAATTCTTGAACAGGTTGATGATTGGTGGCTTGTCTGGATGACGGAGGAGGAGGGACAACGATGAGAGGCTGAATGGAGGTGTGGTTCGGGGAGGAGGGAATCCCCACCTGGAGGCTGATAATACTCATCCGAACCCAATTGATGAGGAAAAAGGACTGCACCACAACTGACACATCACAACATTTGCTGAGGCCCAGCTGTTTTGAAGGATGTGACAAGCCTCAGTGAAACCTTCTGTTGCATATTGATAGTTTAAACCTTCCCATTGCAAAGAATAGTGTCTGCAGGAGGTGACAGACTACTTACTGTTCTCAACAATAAAATATCTAGGTCCAAATCTCAAAACAAAATACTGTTTCAAAATATTCATTTTGTATGACCCATCTCTAGTATGATACCTTGCAGAAAAACAGAAAGCTGAAAATCTGTCGGCAGAGGATTTCTGCTGAGGGATTCTGCCAGTAACCTCTTCCTTCTTTCTTCCTTTCTCTGGTTACTTTTCCTCTGTTCTCCACAGCCAAGCCACAGGAGACAAGTTAAGGTTGAGAAAATTCTGGTTAAGGGTTTGTGCTGGCAGTGTTTCCCATCCTTCTCTCTCTGTGTGTCTGTCTGTCTCTTCTCAGTAGTCCTGAAGAGTAAGGATTTAGCTCTGACTAATTGGGTTTTGAGGAGAGCAGAGAGAGGCTCACAGAGGGACAAGGAGACAAAGTATATGCACATGGAGAGGTGCATCGATGGATGGATGGATGGATAGATAGATAGATAAAGTAAGTATGACTCGTGAGTCCATGCTTTTCTGTTCTCAGCTAGGATAAGCAGAGAGAATAAGAAGAGAAGATGTGGAAGTTTACACAGGAGGGAAATCTCTCTTTTTCTTTCCTTGTTTTCAGCAGTTGTAATGATGTGCCCACTCGCCAGCAAAGTTGTGATTTCCTACATTTCCCCAAATTCCTTTTGACTGTCAAGTGAAAAGCCTTCTAGCTAGGGAGACTCTCATTAGGCTGCTATGACTTTCAGTCGGCTAGTTTTGAGCTTCATTTAGAACCTGGATACGGGGAAAGCGCTCAACCTTGCTTCCAAGTGGCCACTTGCGTTATTGCAGCTAAAGATTCCCCTGTGGCCCAAATATCATTTTCCCCACCAGACCACCATTATAAAAGAGACGTCTGTAAAACTATTGACAGGTCAATTATGACTCTTTCTATTATGAATTTTTGATCCAAGGAAGTTTTATATTTGTAAAACTTTGCTCGAGCCTAGAAAAGCGATTTAAAAATCTCTGATGTCATCACTATGTAAAGTCCTCGAGCCAAGCAGGAACTTTCGGGCGGGGGCAGCGGGAGAAACACTACTGTGCATATTCAGTGGGCCTTATAACCAGGAAGTAAACCCGGAAGCTAGAAAACTTTTTGGGGGGTTTGCACCAGACAAGCAGTTCTCACTGGATTGAATAGGAACCATCTTTGCATCCGGTATCTAGTTTTTCTTATATGGGAAAAACATGGAGAGCTTATTAATGCTCCTGTAGGTGTGTCTGCTTCTTTACCTATACCTCCATATTTGTGTCCACATAATCTGTTATTTTAGTGTTATTCTATGATTTGAAATGCAGTGCATGAAATGTATTTCCTCCCAAACAAACAATAGAAAACTTACATTTTGCTTTTTTTACTAAACACAGTATTTTCCAACCTAGCAGCTGCTGGTGATGGCTAAGGGCATTAATCAATCATGTCCCCTGTCCTGCTTTTCTAAGTCTGGGAATTTGAACCGGCAATTATATGGTTTCTTCTCTAACCTTTGCGCACCACACCAGGAGTGTGGTGCTTGGGAGTTTCATTGGTCAATTTACCCAGCAGGTGATAAGAGGATACTGTCCAGAAAATATTACCATCCAGGCAGTGAGAACTGTTGGTTTCCAATGGGCTAAATATCATGTCATATTTCGAAACTGACAGAAAAAGCTTTGAAAGGTCGAAACTCAAGTGTGTGAAACCTTGAAATCTAATTTATAAAAAGGTTTTGCAGGATTGAAACTAGGTTTTGAAGGATTGCATAATGTTTTTGATAAGTGGGGAAAAAAGTCAAATGTCTGCAAACTTTATTTGTATTTGAATTTTCTTTTCTTTTACAGTGTTTCTCCAACAGATTTTCAGACTTGCAAATTTGTCATTGTTCTCCCAGGGTATTAGTCTGTTTTCCAGGTTTGAAACCTTGTGAATGTTGATCTGAAAACTGATGCGCATATGTTGGTATTTTCGAAAGGGTGAGCCGAGTTTACAAAACACCCACTTTTCAGAGATCTGCCCTCACATTTGCGAGCTTGCAAGTTACACAATACCTGGCTCTCTGAACCTCTGCCTGATTCCTGTTGGTTTCTCGGATTTCTTTTTTTTTAACCCTTTCCTGTTTACCACAATAAACCTTTTGGACTTGATATTCACCTGATTGTTAATAATGAGTCATGCTTGTGGGTTCTTGCCTGTTCTCTGCCTGAGTGTGTTACAATATACAGCAGTAGTGTTCATTGGTAGCGGCACAAGGGAATCACAGTAAAACAATGCAGGCATGTGGTTCAGTGTTATTTTATCTCATTGATAATGGCCTTGCTGTTTACTGTTCACACTCTGTATCAGAGCTGTATTAAGTCACTATTAATCATCAGTGAGCTGTTAGATGAAGAGCTGCAGGAGGCAGACTGCACACCTCCAACACCTCAGCAAGATCATAAAGTTTACTGTACCCTGCTACTGTGTGGAAGCTATATGCAGCATGAAATCAGTTTGCGGTTGCGGTTATTTTTGACTGCTTAGTTTAACTGCAGATACCCAAGTTGCTCTTACAATATGTTGTATTTCTGACAGAAGAGCTGCTCTGCAAGTATTTGCTGTAGTATTAAACTGCCCTTGGGGTTGCCACGGTAACCATGGTGATCACCATATCAACCAATAAGGAATAAGGATTGCAACTCCAACAAACAATCATTACCCTCATGTATGTCTGCTTCCCATCATTCTTTTAAACTAATGCTGTTTCCATGTGTGCCATACTGTATATATCTAGTCAAAAACAGCACCGGCACTCCCTCCCTGCATGTTGCAGTTAAGTGCACTTTGTGATATGCCTTCGCTTATAACACAGATTGCAGGAGTGAGTGGGCATCATTTGGTTATTGGAATTAGCAAATTATTGAAGTGGCACAGTTGTTTTCCTGTTGTTTTCAGTGTGTTCCACATCCTCCATTAAATGTCTCACAGACACTGATTTGGGAGAGCAAAATGAATGGGAAGTACCAAGACCACATTAAAAAGTTCCTCCATAGCTGTCGTCTCTCAGTAACTTTAATTAGAGCTGCAAATAATGTGCATTCTGTTGTATTAGTGTGTGTATGTGCATGTGTCTGTGTGTGTCCACAGTAATTATCATAATTGTACATTAAATTTTTTCAAAAAACAGTCGCGACGCAGATGTTTTCCACAGTATAATGACCCCCCTGCAACCCATTTGCAACAATCACAGGAGGATTCATGCACACAGACAATCAAACACACACTCACAGTTTATAATTCTGTAAATTGAATGTCCCATTATCTGTCTTCTAGTGTTTCATTCTGCCTGATTGCAGCATGTCAAATAAGCGAACGCATGCGTACAAAAACAAGTTAGTGTGCGCACAGAAACCGACGCTCAGACGCTCCGTTCGCTCGCAGGTTTGCACACACAATTCACACAACTTGGAGAGTGTTTGCTCGAGTGCTCACTGTAATGAACTCATTGCATACGTGCTTGATTATTTTAAGGAAATCTGCTGAGACTGTCCCTGTTGTGCAACTGAGAGATGGCAGTAAATACGATTGGTCGCATACAGCTGCTCTTATATTCATCTGTTCCGTCCTCTCATACTTTGACCACAGTTTTAAGACAGATGCAGCACGTTTTCAAACTTATATGAGCTGAGTCAATCTGTTTCTTAGATATTTAGTGTCAAGCAGCCAAATTGGACTGTGAGAAGTGTGGCCGACTCCAATTACCTCTATATGGTGTTGTTATACACCCACACAGATTCAATGAGACAAATTGTGTATTTTGCTGCTCATATAGTTATGTCTTTTCAGCTGTTAACACTGCTCTCTGGCAGACACAAATTAGGAAGCATTAAGTGAAAATAAACAGAAAGAGAAAGCTCACCACTGATGCGAAAGCTTTCTGAGGTACAAGGAATTTGTTTTGTGGTTTTACGTCTTGCATCTTTGCACTTTGCAGCAAAACAAACAAAACAATGTCACACTGTGAATTAAAGAAGGGAGCGCACAAATCTGCTGTTAATCACCAAAGGAAAGAAGTGTGTTGACTCTCTGTACATTTGCTGGGTTTCATCGTGTTTACTCTGCGTCTGACAGTTGAGAATACCAGACCTGAGTCGAGATCAAAAGAGCAACGGCCAGATTACACTTCTCCGTGCCAGTATTTGTGTGCCCTTCATTCTTCACAATTGCACTTGGAAGAAATCCCTAAGTGATTTCAGCATTGCTTGCTCCAGTGATTACATGGTAACTCTTGTGGAAAGGTGAGGGAATGTTTCTGTTATGAGCCATTTGCGCCCACTCGGGCTGTTTTGCTTGGTAGACAGGTGGCTCAGCGCTCATCTCTCTTTTAGACTGAAAATTATATTCATGCAGAATTTTCAGTCAGGATCGATTTGGCTTTGTGTCAGTGTGAAGCTGTGTAAAGACAGCCTTGGTCACCCACCTCCGTAGGAGATGAAAAGACTTGTGCTCACAATTTGAATACACTGTTATCAAACTTTTCAGGGAGAATTTTTTGGTGTGAAAATGAAATAATCACTGAATATGAACTTGGATAAAAATATCTGCTCCCAAATAGCAATTTCCTGCTACTGTACAGAGAGAAAACTGCACTGGGTATATCTCTTCGTAGCACATTTATGTTCTGTAATAAATTGCCTTAAATGACCAAGACCACTGGTATGGTTTGTAAGAACCTGAGAGTACTTGCAGCTGAATGAATAAACTTTGACTTGAGGCTTGAATTCTGAATATGAGGGTAACAACAGTGTGTAAGCAACTGTGTATTTTGAAGGGGGTGAGGGCAAAAAAAAAAAGTTGTCTTTGCTTATAGAAAGAGTCTGCAGCCATGGTGGCGGCTCTGGCAGCTAGACACTGTAGATGCTGTGCTAAATGCCAAGCACAGCATGCTAACATTTGCTCATCGGCATTAAACACAAAGTAAAGCTGATGCCAATGAGACTGTTATTGGTTTTGCAGATAAAGTATTGGACAAATTGAAATTATATGGAACATGAGTCTATTCTGAGGGGGAAAAGAATATCTCTATCAAATTTAAGCAGAATTTATCCACCAGTTTTTGATACATTTCAGTCAAAACCACAAATGTCAGACTCATGGTGGCACTAGATGAAGTCAGAGGATCACCAAAGTCAGTCGGATTCATCCCATGGGGACCACGAAATTCATGAAGACCAAAGATTCCACAAACAGTAAGCTACTTCTTGGTCTGAATCTGTTAGTCCTCACTAACATACAAAACAATACTTTCATGTGCCGAGAAAGCATTTCTCTCCTTCAGTGGCCTTGCTCTCATCCAACTGGCACAAGTGGAACTAAAGGGTTTCATGAGTATGAATACTAAGAGAGATCATGACCATCTCAGTCACCAGCAATCAAATCATTTGTGGGCCCACGTATGACTCAAAGAAGTGCTCTCATCATCATCAAGGCAAATGGTGACATTTCAGAGCTCACACATTAAATAAAAGCTGTTCCATTGTGTCTGGACAGTCTAGTTGTGTCCTTTAGTTTTGGATATAGCTTCAATTACGTATACTATCAGTCTTACCTCCCACACGCACTTTCCTTTTAGCCTTGCTTCACTCGCTCTTTGGTTGTTCTCCACCTTTCTTTAAAGTCCCTGTAAAGCAAATTCAGATATTTGTTTCTAAACATATTATACACGTTAGAAAGTACTTGCTGAAAACATGCGAAAAGACTGTAGAACCATGTAGTACTGAATTGTGGAGTTAGGCCATTTTTCTGCTTTTCACCATTTCTGTGTTCAGGATTTTTGGGCCCCTAACACTATATAATAACTAGAGCCCATTAGCGTCACTGGTTCTCCCGCTCAATCGTGAGTTATTACAGTACAGTACAACAGTTATTACCACAGCCTACTTTTTGCTAGTTAGCTATGCCTTCGTCCCGCAAATGCATCTTCCCTGGATTCCGGAATTTGCAGAACAGCTCGGTCTCATTATTAAAATTTCCGACGAATGATGATAGGAAGAAGAGGTGGATAGATTTTGTGCCACAGTGACGGAGAGCTGAGGATCACCACCAACACCCGCCTCTGCAGTGACCACTTTACACTGGAAAATTTTACCAATTTTCATCAGAGACAACTGGGATTCACGGATAATCCGCTGTTACTGGTGAATGGGGCCAAACCAACTGTCTCCCTCCCCAGCCTTCATCCTCCCGTACCGCCGAAATCTGGTGCCATCGTCGGCGGTAACGTTACGTGCCCACTGAGTGTAAGTTGCCTTGTGTGGCATTTCGATTTAGTGGGCAATGCGGATGATAACGGAGCAGTTTCTATTGAGTATATGTGTGTGCTGTGCGTGCGGCGCATGTGCGTGCGTAGCAGCAGCCTTTTGACGGTTATTTTTACACTGTCCATGTGTAATCAGAGTGAACAGACAAGCTGTATCTAAGATAACAATGACTGCATGTCAGGTAACAAACTGTCTCGGACTCAGTCAGGTTCGGTCAGAAAAATGCGGCCCGTGCCGCACTCTAGTGTGTGTGTGTGTGTGTGTGTTCAGGTTTCAGCTCAGCCCAGCATCTCAGAGCAGAGAATATTGCTTATTTTTTCAAGATTTTTAAACCTAATTTTATATATTCTGCAACTTTTTTAATCACTCAAATTTGGCTGGGTGGTTAATAACACATTTTTCTGTGGTGTGACAAACTCAAAACACATATTTACTTTTGCCTTACAGAGACTTTAAATTTTCTCTCCTGCAGCCTTGCCGGTCCTTTAAAATGAGGATGGATTTTCCATGGCAACCAGTGGCCCCAGGTACGATTGATCGCCAGTGGTCTGCAGACATCAGCTTCCACGGTAGATTCAGGCAGTCTGTCTTTCAAGTCAAGGCGAGGCGAGTGCATTTATGGGGTGCCTTTAACAAACAGGTGTGCCACAATCTGCTCACCAGATGACAAAATACAAACAGCAAATCAAAGGAAGGATAATTAATAAAAGAAATGTTTACAAAAATAAAAGGGAACTGGGTTCACTTCACTTCGTCCCTGCTGAAGTGTCCTTAAGCAAAACGCTGAATCCCTGCACTGTAGAAGTTCTGCAGCTGACCTCTGACCCACCTGTAAACCAACATTTCTGAAGAGAGATGAATGGAGAATTATATCTTTATTATGCCGAGAGCAAAGAGTAGGATGAAAGAAAGTCAGTGATGTACTAAAACACAAAGTAGTAATTTAAAGTAAGCTCACGCGTTTCTGTGGGTGATGTTTTGCCTCAGTCTTAGAAGAAGAAAACAATATAAAGGAGAGAGACATCTCATCACCGTGGAGCCCCCGAAGGGTCACGGTGGATTACTTCTGTGTTCCCTCGCATTAACTTTTTTCCCTCCTGATCCATAGGAACAGTTAGTGAGTTATAACTGTTATAACACAGTTATAACACAATGACAGCTCAGGGAGAAACTGCAGATACAATAAAAAGAGGGATGATGTGACACTTTGTGACACTTAACATGATGCATTTGCTGCTCATTCACCTTTCCAAGCTCCAACAGTTTACAGCCACTGGCTGAGAGCACAGCCTGCCTGGCTGTGCTGGTTGAAGCTGTGGATATGGTTATTGCTAGGACCATGGCTGCATTTATGGTGAATGAAACTATTTTTGCCTCATTTGTTTTCATTGTACTCAGTTTGCCCCTCTGTTCCTGTCTCCAGCCATTTCTCTCTTCCCCCAGGCCCATATTGTTCAAGCTGTCCATTTTATGTCTTATGCTCTTCTCTGTCAGTAGGTGGTAGTATTTAGTCGTGATTCCTCTGGGGACCAGCATTAGAGGCCCCGATAGTGACCAATGGCTGCGTAGCCTCCACCAGTCGCAAGAGTGTCTCACTGAGTCTCAAGCAAAGTCGAGAATCCTATATGACAAGTGGAGGAGCTTCCTTTCTGGAGAGAATGTGGAAAAGCTCTGTTTCCTTCATTATAATATCAGGCTTCTGAACCGGAATTACTGACAATGAGGAAAAATAACTCAAAAAACAAAAATCGCTCCCACCAAAAATGTTTTACTCTTAGTTTGATATTCAGTTCCAGATTTATTTATTTATTTAGGTGTTTATTACTTTTACTTGGATGTTAAATTCAACAGTTTCCAGTTACTAATAAATTCAAATATTGTTAATTTCCAACAGCGTCATATGTTTTAGTGGGGTGACTTCGGCCAAGTTATTGGCTATCAGCTTTTTTCTGCTCCAAACTATTGTTACTATATCGGCCTTTAAAATCTACCATCGGTCAACCTCTAATCACCACACCCGCTGATCTATCACCCGGCCCTTTTGCATGTTGCGCTGCTGCACACACATGAACCAAAAGAGAAGGTGACATGACACCTACACAGCCCCTGCCTCTAAGATCTACCTTGAGGAGGCATTATATTTTCAGGTTGTCCGTCCGTCCATCCTTCCTATTCTTGTGAACGTGATATCTCACGAATACCTTGACGGAAATTCTTCAAATCTGTCTAGTCCAGACCCGGGCATTGTACGGCCCCCGGGCCACATCCGGCCCTTTGGCCATCCCTGACTGGCCCGCGTGAGGTCAATGGGAAATTAGGAATTAAACGTAAATAAGTGTACATCATGCACGCAATGCAACTGTAATGCTTTTATTTTGAAGGCGACTGCTCTTTTTTTTTTTTATTTACGTACGTACGCTCGTGCGTGCGCGCTAGCGTATGCACCTGTAATGTTTTGGCACAGACGAGAGATGCAAGTTAGCGGTTAGCCATAAAAAATGTCGGTTAAAAAAAAAAAAAAGGAAGATTGATACAGAATGTAGAGTTTTTAACAAGACATGGTCTTCTAAGTATTTATTGACTGAAGTCAAAGGTAAAGCCGTGTGCTTAGTTTGTGGACGATCACCTGTCAGCTGTCTTCACATATCCACCTCAGACATTCAACCTGACTTCAGTGCACTTGTTCAAGCCCAAAACAGACTAGATTTCTCTCACTGAA
>JBBPCS010059693.1:0-17767 GCA_037974645.1 Hollardia meadi
TGTGTGTGTGTGTGTGTGTGTGTGTGTGTGTGTGTGTGTGTGTGTGTGTGTGTGTGTGTGTGTGTGTGTGTGTTATTGGACCTAAATCTTTATAAAGGACCAAGAGTTAAGCCTGGATAATGAGGACATTTTTAGAAAGTGAGGACATTTGAAGACAAGTTGGGTCCCCACTTCAAAGTGTTGTTTGAGACTTGAAGATGGGTTAGTGAGGACTGCTCAGATTGTGGTGTGTAGTCAATGAGGGTGCTCACAAGTCGTTAGAAACATGTCATAAACTTCACATTTGCAAAACAATACTCTGCTTCACATAATTAATTGGTTAAAGGCACAGTATGTAATTTCTGTCACTAGGCGTCTCTCTCTCTCAAAACAATGACATGGGAGTTATTGTCCTTGTAAAACCACCATTACTGATGAAAAATAGTAAGCAACTAACTCTGTTGCTTACTAACAGAGCTAGCCAGGTGACTACATTAAACGCACCATTACTTTGAATAAAATTGCAGATTTCTCTGGGATTCCTGGCTGGGACAGGGCATTTATTTGTGGAGTTTGCATGTTCTCCCCATGTCTGCGTGGGTTCCCACCAGGTGCTTCGGCTTTGTCCCACAGTCCAAAGACATGCAAGTTTGGTTAAGAGGTGATTCTAAATTGCCTGTAGGTGTGAATATGAGCGTGAATGGTTGTTTGTCTCTATGTGTCAGTCCTGTGATGAACTGATGACCTGTCCAGGGTGTACCATACCCCTCGCCCAGTGTCAGCTGTGATAGACTCCAGCCCTCTGCTACACTGCAAAGGATAAGCGGTGATAGATAATGGATGGATGGATGGATTTCTCTGGGTTTGAACATTGTTTGTTTGTATATTTGGGAGAATGTAAGTATTCAATACAACGAAACATATAACAAAAGGTCAAATTTTTGAAATATTGGCGTTGAAATGTTACATATTATGCCGTTAACACAAAAATTCTGTAAATACTCAACTTCCCAGACAACTTCAGTTACAACTCACACCCTATTCAGTTGCAATATAGAATGAACCAATCTTCACTTATTGAGTTTTCCATTTTTCTTTCATAAATGCTATAGATTGTATGTTATGCTTTATGACAGAATATACTCCCTCTTCTTATACTTTTATATCTCCTAACCTCTGTTTAATCTGTGTCATGTGTGTTTTGAATTTTCTCTTTATATACTATTATTCAACCACTGGTTCAACTCTGAAGTCCATCAATATATTGAAACGACCAGCCCCACAGGGCTTTGCTGTAATCACACATTCTAGTGGCCCAGGTGTTTTAGCATCAGGACACACCGTGTGGTTGTCAATGACTATATACATACTCTTGTGTTTACTGGCTCCCTGTTACTGCTTGTAGATGATTCTTGATGGAAAACTCAATAACTGAAGATTGCACACATTGTAGAATGCAAATGTTAGGATCTCATATTGGACCCACTGGACTCAAGTTCTGCCTGTAAGATGGATGTTTTAAAAATGTTTTATAAAATACAAATAACATGAAGCCGTGCTGAATTTTTTAAAGATCAGAGTGGTTTGATTCATAAAACAACTGCCCTGTTCTTCGTCAGCTACCCCGATACTCAAACCAGACGGCAAACACAAACGGGAGCCACTGACCACAACTTTATTGCAGACTGTAAGGACAGAAAAAACATCGCACAGAGGAGATGGATTTGTCTCTGAGGCGGAGGAGCTTGTGACAGTGCATTTATACACATGGGTTACACAAGGTTGTAAATGGTTCATTTTATTGCCTCATACGAAGAAAAAGGTCAGTGCAACAGACAAGAGTTTAACACAACACCAATAATGTTTGTGGAGGCCACCATCGAATCCATAAAAGCTTTTGTCTTGGTCAATTCAATTTCCCACTGCTATATACTCTGGTACTGTAAAAACTTGAAACCTTAAGAGCTGCTGCAGTTACAAAGAAAAAAAAGTACTATGAAAAGATCTATGGTTAGTTAAAGCATTATTAGGACATTCAAAAAATTTGCATTTAGACAAGTACAAATACTTAAAAATCCCTAAATATCATATTTTCTGATCGAGCTTCTAGCCATACAGATAGTTTGGGGGGGGAAAGTAGTGGAATTTCATTTGTGTTGGTCACAGCATTGAAATATGACAAAAATTCCACATCTCTTCCCAGATGCAATATCTGACATCTTGATAGGCCACACAGCTCACAGAAAATGATGGTAACATATTCAGTCGCGACTATTTCTTTAGTAGGAAGTACCATTTTTGTAATTTGGCGTAACTTTTATGTAAATTTATACTCACTGCATATTAGAGATAAATATAGTGCTCCACAATCTGCTACATTTATTTAACATTATATAATCAGGATTATGTAATCAGATTACAAAAAATAAGTAATATTTATCACCCCACATTAGATTTTTTTTAAAAATGGGTAATTCGATTAAATCTACATTAAGCATTAAGGAGGATTACTTGATTTATGATTTCATCTTTAGAATATGGCAAATTTAAATTATAAAAATGTTCTACTGTACATACTGTATATATATATTGCAAATGTTCAGCCTGATAAACTTTATGTTTTATAGAAATATACTCGCATTCTGAATTTGCTGCCTGCAACACGTGAAAAAAAAAAAATGGGACAGGAGCATGTTTACCATTGTGTTACATTACCTTTTCTTTTAACAACACTCAGTAAGCGTTTGGGAGGAGAGGACACTAATTGTTGAAGTCTTGAAAGTGGAATTCTTTCCCATTCTAGCCTGATAAATGACTTCAGTTGCTCAACAGTCGGAGGTCTCTGTTGTTGTATTTTGCAATTCATAATGTGCCTTTGTTAGAAGAGCAAAGCCCTCAATGCAGTCTCTGATTAATAAACAGCACCATCAAAAACTTACAATGAAGAAACTATAGTACTAGTATAGTGTATAGTACTCACAGTAACCCTACATCGTGTGCCAATACTGTTTTTGTAAGGGTAATTTGAACCGACCAACTGTAAATGCTGAATATGAAAAATGCATAGCATTTGCATTGAAAATGTTTTGAAGTTTAAAGAGAAATATATAAATGTATTTGTTGAACTCTTGTTTTGTTGAAATTTTTTCAATGTTTGATTTTGATTAGATATTTTTTTCTAATGCAATGACAGACATCCAAGTAGCCAAGTAATTTGTATTCAGTAACTGACTGTGTTTCAAACTGACCCAGCCCTGCTTCCACTCTTTAACTTGAGTAAAATTCTCAATTGAGGACCTTTATTGTTATTTCTACTCCAGTATTAGATCAGAACACTTGAATATGGGAATACTGAAAATGTCTCTCAAACAGGTCTGCATATATGCATCTAAAACATAATTCCCATTTTACCCATGTCCCCATGGTTCTATTTTGTTTAAAATTATATTCCATAAACTAATGTCACCAGGCAATGCATTAAACTACAGCCAGGGAGCAGAGGGACCTATTGCTTCGCAACACTATTTGTTCATGAGAAATCAAAAATATCTGAAAATCACTAAAGCTGCAAAACCACTTTCCTCAATGTCACAACTTCCTTCGCTTTGGGGCCCCACAGTAGCTCAGAGTGAGGTCACTGCTGCGTGAAGCAAATCAGACAAAACCAAAGCTTTTACATCTATAAAATAAAAAAAACAAAAACAGGATTTCTTGGCAGGGCCAAACACTGAGGCCACTGGCAGGTTGATGACATGTCCCATACTGGCAGCTGTGTGAAAAATTGATAGAGCCTGCCAGAGACGGAGAAGTGGTGTGACACAGAGGGGGAGGAGGGAAGAGGGGAAAAATATAAGAAGCTACAGGGATAAACAAAAAGAGGAGGATCAAAAAGATGATTGGTGAGGAAAGTATAGCATTAGGCATGAATAAATTATTGAATTATGTCTACCAGACATAACTGTCCATCAGAGATTTATATATTAGTGTGTGAAGAAGGCTTTTTTGTTCCTCTCCCGTGCACAGTACAAACCTGTGTGCATCATTAGTAACAGAGAGAACAAGAGGTCGAACGGAGCAAGAAGTGTTGGAGGATTCTTGTTGCTGTGCAACTCAAAGACACAAGCAGATTCGCATTAGCTTGGCTGATGGAAACAGAAAGGAAACTTTAATGGTCCCTGGAAATAAAAATGAGCAAGGAAGAGATAACAAGGTCTGTGTTTGCATGTGAATCAGCAGATGATGAACCCAATGCATGGAAACTTTTCAGTCTCATCCAAGACATTAGGCTATGACAAGAATGATCTCTGTAGCCACAAACATACAGTCCCAAACATGCTTAACGCTTAAAATGGAGATTGTAGGAAGAACAGTCCTGCCTCAAACCAAGCCATTAAACGTGAAATAAAAGGTAATGCCATTTCAAGTGTTGTAATCAATTGCATAGATATAACTACAACCCCAACTCCAAAAATGTGGGGATGCTCTGTAAAACATTAATAAAACAGAATGTGATTATTTCCTAATTGTTTTTGACATTCAATTCAAATGAAAACACTACAAAGACAATATATTTGATGTTGTATTTCATCAACTTCATTGATTTTTGTAAATATATGCTTATTCTGAAATCTATGCCAGCAAAAAAAGACTGGGAAAGTTGTGGAATGCTCAAAAACACCCGATTGGACCATTCCACAGGTAAAGAGGTTCATTGGTAACAGGTGATAGTGTCATGATTGAGTATGAAAGGGGCATCCTCAAAAGGCTCAGCAAGGATGGAAAACTGCATGGGCAAATAATGTTAAAAAAATTCAGAGAATCTGGACAAATCTCTACACGTAAGGGGCAAGGACTAAAACCAACATTGAAGGCTCGTGACCTTCGATCGCAGGCAGCACTGCATTAAAAACCAACATGATTCTATGAAGGATATTACTACAATGGCTCGGGAACACTTTGGAAAACCATTGTCATTGCTACATCTACAAATGCAAGTTAAGACTCTCTCATGCAGCCAGAAACGCCAGCGACTTCTCTGGGCGAGAGCTCATCTGAGATGGACTGACACAAAGTGGAAAAATGTCCTTTGGTCTGACGAGTCCACATTTCAAATAGTTTACAGAAATCATGGACATTGTGTGCTTCGGGCTAAAGAGGAAAAAGACCATCCAGATTATTACCAACGCAAAGTTCAAAAGCCAGCATCTGTGATGGGTGATGGGTTAGTGCCCATGGCATGGGTAACCTGCACATCTCTACCATTAATGCTGAAAGGTACATACAGGTTTTGGAACAACACATGCTGCCATCCAGATGACGTCTTTTTCAGGGACGTCCCTGGTTATTGCAGCAGGACAATGCCAAGCCACGTTCTGCACGCCTTACAACAGCGTGGCTTTGGAGTAAAATGCGGATATTAGACTGGCCTGCCTGCAGTCCGGACCTGTCCCGCATTGAAAATGTGTGGCACATTATGAAGTACAAAACACGGAGACCTCGGACTGTTGAGCAACTGTCAAAGTCATATATCAAGCAAGAATGGGACAGAATTCCATGATGTAACACATGTAAACATACTCCTGTCCCAATATTTTTGGTACGTGTTGCAGGAATCAAATTTAGAATGAGAGTATATTTATTTAAAAAAAACAATAAAGTTTATAAGGTTGAATATTACATATCTTGTCTTTGTACTGTATTCAATTACATTTAGGTTAAAAAGGGTTTGCAAATCATTGCATTCTGTTGTTATTGACATTTTACATAATGTTTTTTTACACAAACTTTTTTTTGTATCTATATCTATGTTTAATTGTATCTTCATATACTGTACTAGCACGTGGTACATGGAAGCAATCTGATCAGCCCGAGGAAATGGGGACAGGCACAGTTCAGCCACATTCTTCACAACGATAACAACTTGAAAGGTTACCTCTGCTGAAACTGTGGTACCAATGTCCTTATGAGAAGTTTATCTTATGTTCATGGTAAATGGTAAATTGACTTGCATTTATATAGTGCCTTTCAAGTCTACTGACTCCTCAACACTTGTCACATTCACCCATTCACATACAAATCCATACACTTGTGGCAGAGACTACCATCTAAGGTGCCACCTGCTCATTAGGAGAGGTAACCATTCACACATACACTCACACACACCGATGGCTATGCCTTCGGGGGCAATTTGGGGTTCAGTATCTTGCCCAAGGACACTTCAACATGCTGACTGCAGGGGTCACTGATCCCAAACATTAGAATTAAAGTGTGGAGCACAAAAAGTGTTTAAATATAATTTTTTTTTTAAATGATGCATGAAGCACATAAAAATAAAGGTGCTATATAAAGGATACACAAAGTGATTAAAATTAAAGTGACACAGGCTTTTAATCAATGAAGAAGTCAGTAAGCAAGTAAATGAAAACCTTAATGATTGCCAGCAGACATTTTAACTTGTCACACAGAGTAAAGCACAGGTGTAATTAATAACATAATTTAAGGTCCCAAGTGGCCCCTTTTCACAGCTGACATTTTTACTTGTCATAGAAGGAAAAGCACAGGTGACAAATGTCATTAACTATGGCTCAAATCCATCAAGTAAACCATGACAGTGAGCGAGCATGCCCAAATGCAGGAACCTGGAACGACCACACTTAAATGGAACAATCATTTTATAAATATCAATTACACCTGTGCTTTTCTATCTGTGACAAGCCAATGTCTGCTTCTTCTGCTATAACATGTCAAAATGTTTGCCCCCAAAAGGGACTATATGGTTAATGAGTGCAGCAGTGCAAATACTGAGATAATGATAGTGTAGACTGTACATTAAGGTCAAAAGGCCTGCAGTACACCAACAGTAGAGAAAACTTTGTCAGGTCCAGAGGTGATGTTAGCGTTTGTCATTACTACAATCAAACTTTTTTTTCTGCCTTCAATTCAGTCCAAAAACTACCTCCATTGCAACTTTCTCCTCCCCTCCTCTTTTTCTTCCTCTTCCTTGAACTCATTAATGTCCTCCTGCAGCCCCCTTCCCCCATATCCGGCATAGTTTGTTTACCGAGGCTAATTAAGCGTCTCATCTGCAGTGAGTCAGAGTTGGACTGATTGTAATGGTGTTGTAATTAGCTGATTAGTGATGGAGAGAGCTGGTTATGGATGCTAGCCAGATGAGAGAACACTTGATTAGTTAATTATAATCACGTGTGTGTTTGAATACTGATACTGTTATCATGCCACCATGAGAATCTATTAACAATCTTCAGATGAAGCCTTTATAGCTGTTCAGTGTGTGTATGTGTATGTATACCTGACATTTAGTTTTTTGTCAGTGTTGTTTTATATCCTCTTCTTTCTGTTCCCAGTTTGTTTAAGATATTAGTTGACATGATCTTAAAAAATGGTGTAAAACGTTTTTCCATGTGTGCCGCGTTTCCATTCTCTCACCCAGTTCATTTGGTTTCTCCTGCCTTGTTTTCAGTGTTAGGTCTTTTTTGTAGTAACAAGTAACCTAACCTAGTTTTGCAAATCAAGTAATCAGTTATTTAGTTACATTTTCAAATAAGTAATTCGTTACTTTTAAAATATCCGTGCATTTCCCTGTGTCTTTTATTGCCTTAATTGAATGTTTGTTGAGTAGTGATGTAGCTAGGCTATAAGAGCCAGAAAGTTTTATTGTTTTCATAGACGCTGGTTTACTGTGCCTGTATGCCTCTTCTCAGTTCACTGTCAGATCGTTAGCAGCAGGGAATTCAACAGCATGTGGAGGTAGAATATTTTCACATCTAACTCGGCTAATTAAGGATTTATTTCCACCAAGTTTCCGAGTTGGCGATTGTTGGAAAACTGGAAAGGCAAACCAAGACAGTTTTGATGTGTTTTATTTTGTTTATGTCTCGTGTTAGGTATTTTGCGATGAGTTAACAAGGCACAAGGCTCTTCTTAGTTTGGGGAAAGAGAGAAAATTGAATTCAGAATGTGTACGGATGTATTTTTCTGGACAATAAGGACAATAAGTATAATTTTTTTTTCCTTTTTTAACATTTTCCAGTACATTTTGTTTGTTTATGAGGGTGATCGCCACTTGACACATCCCCCAGCTGAAACTACATCGCAAAGGGGTTTTTATTTTTGGTAACGCAAAAGTACTCTAACAAGTTACTTTTCTCAGTTGGTAACGCTGTACGTTAATTTTTAATGGCTTTAATCTAGTAACATAAGTTACTTTTAAAAGTAATGATACCCAACACTGCTTGTTTTCAGTTTATCCTTTGTTTGAACAAGAAAACGAAACTTAATCTTGCAAACATTACTTATGTGGCCTATAGAGCTATATAAAATAAGGATGCTGAAAAGTTAACTTGCTGCTATAGTGCTAGAGCTGATTTACCAGCAGAAATGTCTCCTATTTTCCTCTCTGTTGAGAGTGCAGCAAGAAAACCTGTTCCTACTGTGCACCTTACAGCAAGAATATACTCTGTGGGCTTGTAAAGATATGTGAGTAATCATTTTTGTGAAAATAGTTTCCATAGAATTACAAGGTGTTTAACTAAATATTTCAGCTATCAAGTGTTAAAAGTCTGTGCTAGAGTGTAGTTGATGATTCTGCTGCAAGCATTTCTTTATATGAACTGTATTTAGCTCCACAGTTAATTGTCTTCAAGTCTTACAAATGTCTGTATTGACATTGTCAAAATGAAGAAGTCATTCAAGGCTGACTAAAGAAGGAATGAGAAAGACATTTTTAAATCTGACGCTATCCACTCTTGACCTTCATGCTCAGGGTAGGGTTCAAGTTTTTATTACAGTTTTTCTACTCTTATTTTTTTTCTCTTTTATTCTCCCCTTAGGCCTTATCCCATTCCAACAGCTGTTATGTTGGACAAAGAGGTTTACATTGACTTTAAAGAGAATAAATGCTCACTAAACATTTTACTATTCAACTTTAAAAAGGCCTGCATACCCACACAGGTTTTTTGAGTTACCTTGGCTGATTAGACCTCCAGTCAGGTCGAAGTTGTGTGGAGCTATTATCTTAATTACATGATGCCACCAAACTCTGTGTACCAATAAGATAATAATGGTGTAGTTGCCCTAACAGGTACACCAAGAGAAAAGTGAGAGAGACGTTAATCAACAGCAGTGTGTATATGCCCTAAAAGGCTTTAAATAAAGACTAAAGGTAAACTTCCTGATAATGGGCATGTTGACTTGTGTGAAAACACATGTGGACTTAATAATACTAACGAAAGTGTCCCAGGGACAGAAACAGTGAACAATCATTAATACACCTGTAAGTTTCCTGCTATGATAAAATCTCTGCTGTGCAACCAGTCCATTATTTGCCCAAAAGTCCCAAAACATCATCAATGAGATTGGAGAACATTTAGGAATGTAGTGAAGCCATAATGCCAACTTCAAAGAAACTCATGAACTTGTGGTTACAACATGGAAAGTCATGAAATGCTTGGTGTTCAAGTAGTTAATTCATGAGAGCACCACTGCTAGGCAACAGCGTCTAGAAGCCAACAAGGCTAACAATTTAGCAACCAAGCGCACGGGTAACTTAGTTATCCTTGAAATCTTTCTGCCCCCTCTGTCAGAAAGCCTTATAACGAGTCACAAAACCCAACAAGCCAGCACGGAGCTGTGGCTGAGTGTGTCGTATGCAGGGCTTTCATCCAGGAGACAGGGATTTGCATTCCCTGACTTTCAAGACTGTCATTTCTTCTAGGCACCAAAACTACTTGGTTAGGTTTTGCAAACAAAACTGGTTAGGTTTAGACAACAAAAATACAAAACAAACACAACCCCATTTGAAGGCAGCCTAACAATACGAGGAAGTGTACTATCTTTAAAAAAGTTGCTGTGCCCTAATAATTATGGGGGATGGTTCAAGTCAAGAAGACAGAGTTGTTATAAGTATCAGCTGTCATGCATTTTACTTCTAAATCACTTCAAGTATTACCTGACTTCGGCCAACTGAATTATACCATCTTTTCCAAATCGTACCCCTCAACACATTTAAATATCCCAACTCTAACCATCTAATCCTCTGCTAACTTAAACTTATTTATTTGCTTATTTATTCTGATTTGAAATAATAATTAATTATTTTTATATTATAATTATATTATATTATAATTATAATTAATTATGAAATTAACTTCATTATGAAAGGTTTTTAGATATACTGTAAGGAAACTGATCTTTGCATTTTTGCTCCCATCTCCCATCAGTTTATTTATGCAGAAAATTAAGTTTATTCTGCTGATGCAGATAATCTGCTAAAAACTGTGTTAGATTGGATACAGTAATTAATAACAAGTAATATATTTCATAAGAAGCTATTAGAACCAATGCCATAACAAAGGTTTCACCCAGAGGTGGTGTGTGCTTTACACATTTTATTCTCATCCTTGTATTACACAGTAAAGCTCTCTCAGACTCTCTTTCTCTGTAGCTGGAAGAAATACTGTTAAAATATATAAATACTTTAAATTTTAATTTTTAAATCCTCAGTGTTAAAAACATGGTAAGCTCAGCACGGCTGGGAAAAGAGTGGGATTGTTGCATTAAAAAGTAAAAACTGTTAGTAAGAGATGTATTCTGCACACACCAGCTAAATCCTGTAAAACATGAAGCCATGAAGAAGTGAAGAGGCCACCCTCCCATCAGGCTGTGCATTATTTGTGAAAGTCTCAAACCTACCATTTGAAATGTGAGCAATACCATTCCTGCTGCTTTGTTCTGGGCTCAAAACCATCACTCATCGACTGTATGAAAGTCACAGCCATCGAGTTATTTTTCATCAGGAAACAAAAGGAGCTATTTCCTTGAATCAAAGCCTCCCACTGTGCATTCGTAATGATGGATTATGGCATCAGATTGATGAGGACGGCTGTATGGAGGGTATTTAGAGACATTTCAAACTAAATAGAATCCTGTGAGCAGCTGAGGGTGTTTTGAGTTTGGAACAGACAGTTCTGTAAGCGTCAAGAAGTCTGTTCACTTCGATGCATTCTGGCATTCACTTTCTCTACTGAGGAGAGGCAGCCATGATTATCTCAACTACACAATTGTGGTGCCTCAAAATAAATAAATAAATTTTCACCAAGTAGCATATAGTCTCACGAAGATCTATCACTGCGTTGCATCAAGCTTCATCCACTTAAAAATCACAGGTTTGGCATGAGTGTGTTTTTGTGTGTCTGTGAGGTAAAACAACTGTTGAGAGTTATAAGGCTGAGAAAATATGCAGAAAAGAAGAGACTTTCTAACTTTAATGTATTTTTGATATTTTGGTTATTAATGCAGTATGTATGTCCCTGTATCTTTAATAAAAGTTTGTTAGATTGGTTTCCTGAGAAGTCTCATATTTTATCTTCTTGTTTTTTTTCTTCTCTCTGATTGTTATATCTATATTTTTTAACTACAGATAATCGCAGATTAACCAGCAGATCAGTTTGAACCGATTATTAATGATTGAGATGTCATAGTGAGCACAACTCAAAATGGGCAAAAACTATTTAATTACTAAACATGTGCAAATGTCTCTCTAAATATTTTTTTTTAATGTTTGAACTGTTAAGATTTCAGATTTTCAAATGTGTTTTCTTCGTATTGACTTTTCTTATCCTATTGGCAGCTTTTTCTTTATTCAAAGGGCTGCTTAGGTCCCTGCCTTAGCCTTTTCATGTAGGCACATGGAAGGGCAGGGAGGTGTGCTCTCCTTGGCTCCTAGGCTGTCCACGTAGGCATGTGTACGGTGGCCAAGAGAGCTCAACACACTGCAACTTAAGAAAACACATGCAAATAGACAAAGGACTAGCAAATTCAGAAAACATCTTCATCAATTTGACAACACATTTGCTGCAAACACTCACAACACAACCAAATAGAGACACACTGCAAGTAGCACAGATGACAACGGATATGAATGTTTCTAGGGGAAATGCAAAATGGGGGACTATGTGTAAAAACGACTGTAATGCCTAAAAGGTTAATGCAATACTTTTGTTCAACCCCTTGAATTAAAGCTGAAAGTCTACACTTCTAATTTTCAGTTTGAATATTATGTATAATTGTTTTTTTCTTGATGTATTCTTTTATCATGTGCTGATGCAAAAGCCCTGCAGGGATCATCAGGGATTCATCTTCACTTGTCCACCCCATGCATAACCACAAAGATACACACACACACACACACACACACACACACACACACACCTTACCCTGAGAGATAAAAAAGCCAATCGTACCCAGAGGGGATTCTTTGATCCCTCGGAAGCCCCCCAGGAGCTGATGTGGAAGCATTTGTGTTGTCCTGACCTCACCAATTAGGAAGGAAATTGAAAAACTGCCCTCTCAGTGCAGTGATGGGCAAATTTGTTGTGTCTGACTGGGACAATTAACCTTGGGGAGCTCCCATTGGAGCACATAGAAGACCCTGGGACACGCGTCACACTTTTGCCATTGTGCATGTGCTTATACATACATGCCACTGCAAAAAAGAATCAGCTGCTTTAACTTTAAAAAGTTAGTGTCTGGGCTGCCTTAAAATTTTAAGTTCACTGAATCTGAAAAGACAAGTTGAGGTAACTACAAATTTAACTGATAGATAGAGCTGAATTACTTTTAGGTAAAACCTGAAATTAAAATGCAGCCCTGCTCTACCCCTTCAAATCCGACTGCTCATTTCTTTGCAAAAATACACATTGCCATGCATACCACTTCTTCTCCCCTTGGCAGTTACCACTTTGTCTCATGTTGCAAGCAACTTGACTGATGGGTCACTCCCCTCTGAATGAATGTGATGGCGGTAATTATTCTGATTTCATTTTTGCACTGGTCTGCTGCCAAAAAGTCAATGGGTAAATCCTTTATTTTTTGCTGCTTCGGTTTTGTCTCTCATAATGGTAAAAAGTTAAAAAATTCACATAACTGGTAAACAGGCATTATTAAGTCAGTCGAAAATAAACAGCAAAAGCTTTTACTCTATTTTGTAAAGATCCAGGCATTCACCAATAATCATTTTTAAGATGCTCATTCATGTAAAATTTGTTTTTTGTTAGTTACTTGTTTTAATACAAAGAATGCATTTTATACATGATTCCTTAAACATGAGCATGAACATTGGTCCTGAATGAATACCAGAGAAACAGCTAAGATTAAGCTCTGCTAACTCCACCAGAATCTATATGTCTTAGTCTGATATATGGATAAGAATGAGAAATTATGCCAGAAACAAAAGCTATTCTGCATGTATTAATTGCATGTTAAAGTAGGAGGTCTTTTTAAAAAATAATTCCTTGAGGGCTCTAACCACACTTTTTCAGAAACTAGCAGGTATCTTTTCAGATACAGAAAGTGTGTGAACGGAGCCACAGAGAAAGACGGAAGTGAGGAGAGGAGAGAGATGAATGCAGTAATAACTAGAAAACTCAGTAGAGTGCATACCTCCACCTGAATCAAGCCTTATAGCTAAGCCAACAAGCAGCGCTCATAGTCCAATTTTGTGACCAAAATCCATCATATTCAATTGGATATACTATGAATACTATCGGAGATACATCAAATCCATTGATATCTTACTGAATCTCCAATATCTCAGCTGCACATTGGTGGTAGTTGCAGGCTTCTAGTCCTGTTTGCTAGCGTACAGTGGCTGATAAAAGACTAGCCTCTATGAAAACATATTTAAATCCACTAAATCTGGATTTTTATTTGGATCCGCACCTAATTGAACACCCTCATAGATACTCACCTCCTACATATGCCTGAATTTTCTCATCAAGATTCATTATTCGCTGAGAAATTAACAAAAATATTGACAAACGCCCTATCTCGCAATGTTAACGAAAATGATAAAAATTTCTGGATCTGCCCCTGCACACCAAAATATAATGGGTTCTTTCTTGGCCCATTCCCCATCCTCCCACCAAGTTTCATTGAAATCCATCCAGTAGTTTTTGCATAATCCTGCTAACAAACCAACCAACCAACAGACAGACAGAGGTGAACACATAACCTCCCTGGTGGAGGTAATGAAAAATGTGTCTGACAGTGAGCATCTGAAGCGCTGGTTGTCACTGATATAAACATTAGGTTTAGGTATTGTAATTTGACTCTGAGACTAGTCCTGGACAAAATGAGAAAAGTGGACAAATTAAAGAAAATATGACTTTATTTGTTAATTTTCTCAATGGGGCTTTGTACTAAATCAGAAAAATAAGTCTCAGCAGTTCATCCCTACTTTTTTTCAGTCTTGCTTTCCACCCCTGCAACATCCACTCAAAAATCACACATTACAAAGAAGAACACATTGTTCTCTTGTCTTGAGCAAATATTTTGTGGCTAACAAAGCTGTGCCTTTTTAATCCTTGAACAGTCCAATTTATATGTGTCAGAACTATATGACTCACCCACAAAACTTACCCTAACCTTAAAATTACGTCATGCAAATGGCCATGGAGACTGGGACACATGTCCTCACTTGTCCAAATGTCCTAATTTACAGGTAAAAAACTTCCTCACAAAGATAGAAGTACAAGAAGCATACCCACACAGACATGTTCACAAAACCAAGTCATTACTCACACATACTGGGTAAAACACAGATAGAACCTGCAACACTCACATAGGAGCTCACACAACTGCATACAGTACACGCACACAAAACCAAAGACAAAAACAGATCATGCAGGCAGTAAGAGCTCCAGACACACACATAAAAAAGACACATCACATCTGCTTTGTGAAGTCTGAGTGAGAACAAAGTCATTTTTAAATGCTGCTTCTTGTTTCTAAAAAAAATAAATGTCATGAAAAGCAGCAGCAGCCAGACAGATTTAAATATTTATTTTTGGGTTTGGAGCCAGATGAGCTCAGACTACATAAACAGATTAGCTGCCACTCTCTGCAAACATGCTAATGTCCATATACAGTACATACACGCACACACACTCACAGATCTGATTCACATGCACACCTAACTGCACACATGCAGCTTTGTAAAATTGCATCCACAATCACACATTTGCACATCACTGTGGTATACATTCCTTCTGCAAATGTGCATCTCTTTAAATGCGTCTGTGCCGTTCTGCCAGACGACTCCATTGGGTGACAAGTCAAGGAATAAGGCAAACCCAGGCTGTTCTGTCCCAAATATTTGACTGCATGGGCGCCTACTTATAGTTAAAGGTGGGGGTGCAAGATTAGGGATGGGCAGGGGAGGTATGGCAGGAAATATTTCATTTAATTAACACCTGAAAGTGCAATTTCCTGCAATATACAGCCTTCAATTATGACCAATAAAGCTTCACTATATACTTATTGCACTATATAGGCTAATAAAATATTAGTTTTTCATTGTGTTCTGTATTTTCAACCGTCATAAAATGTCTCAGTGAGTACATAATACATATTTCATAGTCTTTGTGACCTAATTCCATATTTCAATCATATATGATGCACTATTTATTTTATTACGCATATGATGTGTCTGTGTCTGAATTTGTGATATTATCCTTCACCTATAACTTTGGTCTGTCCTCCCTGAGTCTGCACTATCACTTCATTCTACATTAGGAGAGCAACACACATGAATTTAAATAAAAGAACTGGTTTGAATATAAGTGACAAGTTTTACTCCTACGAGTGAGAATCCCAGCTGCATCTACTCTGTGCATAGCTGCCTTTAGTCTGCTCCACTGTACCCTGTGGCCTAAGGACCTCAGCCTTCCCATGACTAACCTGTAGCCACTACAGAGTCAAGCTCCTGGTCTGACATCGCACTGTAAGACCCTGACACAGACATCCCAAATTCCGCCATTCGACGGAATACTGTCACCTCACTGACTCTAAGCAGTTTTGATATACACGGTATGGGCAACTGGGTGTCAATCAAGGCCTGTAATTTCCCCTGTTCAATGACAAATCTGGGTCGTCCCCTTGCCCCTTGCACTGCCTGTATCTCCACAGATGGCATAAGTTCATTTTCCACCTGACGTCTGACCTGCTGGCTCAATTCTCTCAGGGCATTTACCATGTTCACTGGCAACTCTATCCGTTCTTCCAGTGCTTCAATCAATATTAATTCATGCGTGCACATGAAATTTAGGTAGTCAAGGTCTGACTCAGGACGGCTGACCACGTACTGCATCTTGTCATGTCATATCCAGACGTGCAAGGTACCCTTTGCCGTCTGTGGCTGACACACTGTCTTCCCTTCAGCATCTCGAACCGATGCGCAAAGGCTCACGCCCTGCGCATCCTAGCCCGATGCACAAGGTCTTTGTGATGTTTGTTAAGTTTAGGCACAAAACCTACGTGGTTAGGTTCAGGAAATGACTGATGCTTGGTTTCAAATGGGACGTGAACTCCGGTCTCCTGTGTGAAAGTCGTGTGTGTGACCATCCACTCAACCCTGACCTCCACCCCTCTTGACGCTTTCTCGCTTTTGAAAATACTGTACATTGCGCTACGTCATCTGCTGATGTCGTCTGATACTGACGTGGCTGGCTTTACATTGCTGGTACGTTAAACCCTTGTGCGTTCTTGCCTGACGCAAAAGGGTACTTTGTGCGTCTGGATGGGACGCAATGGGCCTTGACAAAACGTCAATATCTGACTACATGGGCATGAGAACGGGCTGGTGTGTCTTGCTCCTAACACAGGAGTGGAGTGTAGAACCACCAACTCTGAAATTCTGAACGGACAATCCACTGTAACTGCAGAGCATGAAAGTCAGTCAGATTACATTTTTCTCAAAATCTAGAGATAATTCCCCAAATCTCACCAAGCAAAATGTGTCTTTTGGAACATTTCTGGCTCTAAAAGGACATGATCACTGATTTTCAATCATAGCCAGTGTGTGTGGAGCACAGCGACTGGAGTTTTGGCTATTTTTGTAAATCGTCTGAGAGACAGACAACATTTGAGAAAATGAACAGTTTAACTCAAACCTTTCCACACCTTCTCTCTTAGCCCATTGGGAGCCAATCAGTGTGCTGCTGATTTACTACAATCAGCTGCTGCTTCATTGCAGTGTCCTCCAGCTCCAAAACACTGGTATTAATTTGCACCTGATTATCATTCTATCAACTATCAGTATTAAAGCTCTGATTGGAAACTCAGTGTGATGATGTGTCAAGTTATAAGGTTATGATGTGTAGTTTTTCCCACAACTGGAGTAAATGCTAAGATCTGATCTATGCTTAAGCAGTAAACTTAATTTGTAGATATCTTCTGATTAAAAAGCCAGGGTCTGCAATGTGGTACAAATAAAAATAAGGTGTACGTGGCCTGTTTTTTCAAATTAATGATTCAAGATTCTGGTTTTATACAAATTTCAATTTCATATAAAAAAAACTACTTTTATTGCATTATTCTTTAGTGCCTCGACGTAACAACCCTGAGAAAATTGAGCTAAATCCAGCTAAATGATGTGACCTGTTTCCCAAAATATATCTTTAAACGTCTGCACTCTCCGTTCTCAGAGTCAAAGCCTATAGACATGTCAGTGAGTACATGATCACGTTTTTAAGTATCCTGGTTCTCAGAGGTGTAAAGAGTACTAGAATATTAAACTCAAGTAAAAGTCCTGTTAATTTACACACATTTTACTCAAGTAGCCCACAAGTAAAAGTACTGGACTAAAAATGTACTTAGATACAAGAAAAAAGTAAAAGTAAGTCTGTTAAAACACACTCTGAGTAAAAGTTACTGCATTACAATTTGGAAATTGGGTGGTGGGGAGGGGGGGGGGGGGGGTCAGTTAAAAGGT
>JBBPCS010059723.1:0-17761 GCA_037974645.1 Hollardia meadi
AACAAACCGAAAAGGGTGCCGGAGTATTTTTTCTTTATGCCCCCCGCCCCCCCCCCCCCCCCAACTCTCTGTGATGAGTTCAGAACTTTTTCAGTGAGAAATGTCAGAGAAAATCAATCTCTTCCACCCTCCTCAGCTTCATTTGACTTTCTCTCCAGATCTGTTCCTCTCTTTTTCTTTCTCTTTCTCTCTCTGTGCTGGCTTCAGTCTAAATATACACCAAGTGCTCAGCCTGTCTCTGCTTGGTTCTCTTGACATAACAACACCATGCAGATTTTTATTTTTTATTACTATTTTTTATTCTATGCATTGAAGCATCGCCCAGCCCTGCTTGGCTTTCCTCGGTATTCCAACAAGAAGTCAGCTTTCCTTTGGTTGATTTAAATGATTTAAAATAAATGGCAATTCAGTCTGATTTTAAAGTTCCGAACAAAGAGGTCACCCTCGCTATGTTTTCTTTGGTTTTCGACACAAAAGATTACCTGACTGGGCTTTGTGACTCATGCACTTCAAATGGAGAATAACACCTCCACTATAACAACTCTCCTTTTTCATGACGAAGGCGTTTGGAGAGTCACACGATGGAGGCCAATCGCGTCGTTTCTCCCATCAAGTGCGTCATTCAACTGACATTGGACAAATAATACTTTGTGAAGTTGCACTTCACCTGTACAAGTAATGCACTTCACCAGTGACTTTGAATCCGACCACTGCTGACGCTGCAGACGATGGCAGAGCGTAACCCATGCCTCCCATCAGCACCCCTCCGAGGGCCGTGACTTGGTTCAGCCCACCATTAGCCCCAGGGTGAAGGGCGAGACCACCTTGGGTGAAATGAGGGGTGAAGGAACACATTGACTCTGTCTGCAGAGGGCCAACGCTAATGAAGAATAGATTGTGTCAATTAACGCTCACAGCAGGGAGACATTAATCAGCTAATGATGGTTCAGTGACACCCAGAGAGGAGGTGGTCGCTCAAAAGAGAATAATTAAAAAAAAAAAAAGAAATCAGTGCTTTAAGTCACTGGCTGAGAGAAGAATAGTGAATAATATACATAAAGTATAATAATAAAGAATGTGTAGGAGAATTGCCTAAAAAACCCTCCAGGGGCTTGAAAAGTGGCATTTCCTCAAGCAGCAATTACAGGAAATGGTAACAGTAATTTGTATCAATTAAATTTAGAACATAGTAAAAGACAGAGACAAAGTGTAACAAAGTATATACTGTATACTACTTGACCACTTGACCATCCCATAAACACCCACCTGTTGCTCAAGCATAATGAATCATCAAGGTCACACTCACACTCATGAAGTCATTCGTGTAAGTGTGCGCACACACTATCGTTAACAGTCAATCATGTGATTTGATTTCAAGATTACATAAAACAAGACGGGTAAAAGAGAAAATAAACAAATAATTCCAAGAGGAAAACAAGTAATGTCCATAAGAAGCCTTTTGACTTGAGTGAAGACACAGACTGGACCCAGTTGCTCCTTGAACACCAGTCAAATATGTGGATGTGCAGGTGACGTCTGCATGGATTTCTCCGGTTTCCCTCCAACACTTTGATACTGAAAAAATCACAGTGTGTTTCTTGAAAGCATTACAGTATGTTTTCTTCAAGGATACTCTCTTTGTAACTTTCTTGACCTCTTTGTCACAGTTTCCTCTTATGCATATGCACACACATGCACGCGTTTGCTCTCAGGAATGGGCCCGGAGACAACACAGTCATGCTCTCTGTCCGTATATTTTGTGCAGCTAGTCTTCATATAGCTAATGAGCTGTAAAATGTAGGCCAGAGCTGTTTCTCTGCACTCTGTCGGAGAGGAGGATATATGGACCACTATCATGTATAATGTCTTTAAAGTGAATGTATCTTTAAGAATAATTAGACTAATCTTGCATCTTATTCTTACCGCCGCTTTCTTTTTGAATATGTGATGGTCAGTCCTGCAGTTCGGTGTGAAATGAGCAACCTGCATTGGCATTTACAAAACAGGGAAGAAGAAAAAAACAAATAAAATGCAAGCTTTGCAGTAAATCTAAATTCTAAATTCACCCTGTTTGCTGAGGATTGGTTTGCCTCCGTGTGCAGCTGATTAACTTTGGGTATGCTTGATTTGCAGCAGCAGGCAGCTGTGCGCCGGTTGAGAGATGACCGCGGCGTGTATGGGAAGAGGTATGCAGCCATCAGAGAAATGGTTATTTGCCTCAGCCTTCTGCCGGACGCCATCGGAGCACAAATATGTGCATTCATGTTGCTTTGATCTCAAACGGAAATTATAGCAACAGCTCCCATCTGTTTCCACGCGTGACAACTTTATCTGCTGACATTTTCAGGCACATTTGCATCCCACGATTGATTTGTGGCTGCAATAAAGCCAATTAAAGGGAATGCCAAATTTTCATTTTGCTCCAGAAACGGTCAGAGGTGCTTATTTAAATCTTTGTCTGAGTAGGCGGTCTGGATTTCTGTTTCTGTTAAGAGCATTACTCATCTCACGCCCTTGCTCACAAACACATGCGAAGACAGTGATTAGCCAGTGTCTGGCCGGCAGCCAGCGTTGATATGACGGAACGTATTAACATGTGGCCAAAAAGTTACAGAGGCAGTTGGACTAAACAGGCGTTAGCATTTAACCTAATGTTTTAAATAGAGGCAGCGATCAGAGAGGCAGCTGGGTCCGGGACTTAAAAGACTCTTACAGAAAGCAATGTTTGTCATATTATCAAACAGAAACAACAGCAGGCACGAATGCTGCACCCTTAACCAGCATCAGCATCAGCAGTTCAGCTCTGATTAAAGCTGCACTTGGCAGCCGTCCTCAGTGGCAGCATGAGGTACCTGTGAATTTTTCATCAGGATGAATCTCTGAAAGGGGAGCTCACTAACAGAAACAGCTTCTTTCCGGCGGCAGTAAGGAGTTTCAGGCATTTCTAGTACAGTGGCAGTGCTCATGGAATGGCTGCTCTTTGCTCTTGTATCACACGTGTTTACACCAAAGTTTTGTATTTGTCATGCACTAACTTGAACTAACTACAATCTACACTGGGCTAATCAGTCCACAGAATCTCAATTACTGTACTGAGGTTGAAATGCACTCAAAAAAAAGTTATGCTGAAAACATATTTGTCATCAAAAAATTGATTTTATGCTCTCTTCTATCAGGGCTGGTACATCTGATTTTCACTATATGATAGTCCACAAAAAAAAACAAAAAAACAGAGCTACGAATGCAGGTGTGTTGCACATGACTGCTACGTTTAAGGTACTGTATGTACACCCGAATGTAAACACATAGTAAGCAGATGTGAAATAGTAAGTAGTTTTCCAAGTAAGAGATACTAGCACCCTTCCTTGGACGTGGCACAAAAGAGTGTTTATTGATTTAGAAAACATCAGCAGTTTTACTGATGGGAGGAGCAGCAACACCTCTGCTTCTCTTTCATCAACAAATAAATCATTTAATACATTTACATCTGTATGGTCCTTTACGTCTAAAGAGATCCTAAAAATGACTTCTTCAAGGCGACAGAGCAGACTGACAGGCTTTTCAAACAGACCGACGCATACATACATACATGCATACCATTCTCCTGTATGAATGTACCTTATGAAGCTGTATGTCCTGCAGTGGATAATGTACTGTTCCACTTAGACTTGAATGTGAGAGAGCAGACAAGGACTACAGAGGGCTTTGAATCAGTGTTGAAAATGCAGACTGACTGTTCAGGTAGAGGCTTTTCAACGGCTGACAGAAAATTTTCAAAAAGAAAAGTAGATCCTCAAGGCTCCAACAATATATGTCTAGCTTAAAGATTACTCCTCCTTTTACCTTTATATTTAGTCTGATTTCTCTTTTAACTGGTGGACACCTGAACTTATGCAAATTCCTCTTCAATCCACCGAGGTGACAGTCTCAATGCCTGTTTTCATCCCAGTCGAGTTGACAGGCAACTTCAGGTCCCGTCTCTCTCTCTCTCTCTCTCTCTCTCTCTCTTTTCCTTTTCTTTTGAGTAGAGAATAATCTGCCTCTCAGTGTAATGATCCAAACTCCATCTCTCCACGGAGTTGGACTCATAGGGTTTCATTCACTGTGCGTTCCCCAAGAGACCAATTGTCACATATTTTTCCAGGCAAAAAAACTAACAGCAGGAGGTTAAATAAGACAAGGAATACCATGCATAAGAAGTTTTCTAACTGTCATAATATCATCACAGTTCTGCTTTCTATAAGAGTTATGTAACAAGCAGGGTGTTGTTTTTTTTATGGAGTTGGTAAAGCATCCAAAATTATGGAGTTGAAATAGTTTCAAAGACTTATTTGACATGGGAATTGGTTTAGCATCCCTACTATCTATTGCCTATCCTTAGAAATGAGCAGCCGGTTCTCATGCCCATGTCGTCAGATATCGACGTTTTGTCACGTCTCTTTGCGTCCCATACAGACGCTTTGGTGTCAGGCAAGGACGCGCAAGGGTTTAACGTACCAGCAATGTGAAGCCGTCTGCGTCAGTATCAGATGACGTAGCGCAACGTACTGCATTTTCAAAAGCGAGAAAGCACCAAGAGGGGTGGGGGTCAGGGTTGAGTCGAGGGTCGCGCAAACGACTGAGAACGTGTATACTGCAGGTGAGAACGTGTATACTGCAGGTGATTCAGATGGGAATGAGATCATGTGGGTAAATACAGTCTCCTTTTGCCTCTGTATTTGTGTGTGCGTGGAATAGGTTGAAAACATGTGCCTTTTAAAAAGCTTAGAGTCAGTGTGCTCCCACTGCGTGGGAGTGTATAAATGAAATAAATAAGCGTTTAAAAATGGATCAGCAAATTTTGAACAAAGATGCAGTCGGCTCCTTTAATTCTCACAGGTTAAAGTGAACGTCTGTTTAAATGTACTGTATAAACGAGATACCCAGCCTTCTTCCTCTGTGGTTATTCTTCATCCACTGAAGAAAAAAATAGAAAGGGGTTTGGAAGAAGGGAAACTATAAAATCCATTTAAGAAAAGCTTTTATACAAACATTATAGTCCCCCCAGACAGTCTAAACACATTTATTATTGCACAGCTATAGTTGTATACAATAGCCCAGACAAGTTTAGTATCTACTACACCACATGCTCTCTTTCTCGTTTTCTATTCTCCCCTAACCCTCCCCTCGGACTGCCTCTTTATGTTAAAACAAAATACACAAGAACTGATTTGTCTCATTCCAAGACAAATTTAAGGGCTGGTCATTAAGAGCGTGGAGGCTAACAAAAGAATTCTGAGTACGGCGGGAGCTTTGTGCCCTTTTTTTATTTGTATTGATATCCTTTGGTCACAAGGGATGTATTGAATGTTCATGGCTGCGACTGAAAAGGGTCCCTATAACGTGAGACTTAACCTTGAGTCAGACTGAGCGTGAGCACTTGAGAGTTAACTGGACCTTGCCTGCTTGTAGGCATGTGCTATTAAATGTATTTAAGTACCAAAAGTTTAAGTTTTAGGTGTGTTGCTCATACGCCATGAGATCACGTTGCGCCCACAGTGTTCTCACAATAATGGCCAACGTATTCTCATGACCAAAACGTCATCACACAAGAAACCTTATTTCTGGATTATATGAACAATAAAGTAATTAGTCTAATTCTGTTGGCTATAAAGAAAAGAAGACTGCAGCCCTCTATTTCCACCTGTTCATTTTCCCTTCTTCTCGCTGTTCACCCTGCAGCTGATTCGACTAACAGAGGTGAATTTTCCAAGCTTGTAATGGTTCCCATTGAAGGGCTGGGCAGTGTGCTGCTGGATGGTTCTCAGTGAACGGACGTTAGGCTCTAATGAGGCACAAAGAGAATGGAAGGGGTTTGTCCGGACTAATTTCATTAGCGTCCTCCTGTCCCCAGTTATTGTAGTCAGAGATAAAGAGGACATTCTCTGATAGGGCATAATAGTCCAGAGGACAGCACGGCGCTCAGATAACAGCTGAGATATTGTTTATGGAATGGAGTGCTTTGTGTGCCAGGTGATGAGTGCAGGAAATCAGAAACAGTGATTGTTTTTTGTTTTGTTTTTTTCAGTTGCTGTGGTGCACATGGCGATTGTTTCATTAACATGCTCATAAGATTTTAAACATTCCAGGAAACTGTCGCGACCTTTTAAATGCTATATGACAACGCCAAAAATTTGAAATTCAATTAGTATCACATTCAGTCGTGAACTTTAGTGCAGCTTATTGCATGCAGCCACATTTAGCTGGCTTACCCATCAGATGGCATTTCCCAAACACTTTCATTTTGTGTAATATGAGGGCAAATTAGTGGAGTGTGTTTTATGCAACAACTTGTAACCACCATTTTTTTTTCTTACCTCAACCCTACTGCAGTTTCCATGTACAGATAGAAAGGAAGCATTTAAAGATGCAGAATTGCCTATCAGTGTTCTGCAAGAGGAAACTTGAAGAATGTGTTTGAAATTTGAAGTTGGTGCAGCAAGCCTGTTCTTCAATTTCATGGAAATTTCAATTTGCTGGCCACCATACACTCATTGACAAATGGATTTAATGCTGAATCGTCAACAGTGAAGTAAACATTGAGTTCAGTGTCTTTTTTAAGTATAAATTGATGTTGTGGTTGCAATGTCGTAACAATGCTGCAGGAAATGTTCAGTTGACAAAAACAGTAAACAAAAAGCTTTGTTTCGTAGCTGGTGTCACTTGTCCATGATCAATAATATTTGTAAAACATTAAAATAGCTTTAAGACTCCCTCCACACGTGTATTAAGGCAAACATAAAACATTTCTAAAGTGTGTCTGACATGGTTTGTGCAGGAAAAAAATATATATATAATAACCACATTAAAGTCCTTAAAATGGCACCCACTCATTAAAAGCTCCAGAGTATTTAAATATGCAAATATTTGTTTTCATTTCACAAGTCACAAATGTACACTTTCAGCAAAGAATGTGAAAACAGCCTTATAGTGTGAGACTCCGCACATACGTCACTCTACACGGTGAAGCTCCAACATTCAACTGGGGGAACAAGAAGAAAAACACAATTTTCAAAGGAGGGGGACTCTTAACTTAAGCACAATTTCCTTTTATCTGATGTGGCTACAGGGCTAGCATTGTGGCTAACAAAATGGAATGCTGTCTGAGCACAACTTGAAATAAGAGGAGGTTTCCTGTTTGCTTTAATATAATTTTATTTATTTATTTATTTTATTCTGACATTGCATGAATGCAGCTTTATATTTTCTACTTTTAGGCACCCCATGTAAAATGCAACGTCGGGCCGAGCGGCAGCTGCCAGTTGATTTATTGACGACTCATCAATGCCAAAATTATGCACAGAACACTTAGCCGAGAGTTGAGGATTAAACTGAGTTTAATCGACGTCTCCTGCTGTTTTATTCCACAGATGTTTGTCAAAATGTTAATTTGTGCATTTGAGGAAAAGCAAGCTCTTTGCAGCTGCAAGAACATCTCTCTCTCTCTCTCTCACCCTCTCTCTCTCTCTCTGTCTCTCTCTCTCTCACCCTCTCTCCATCTCTCAAGGTGCCATTAAAGAAATCCCCAATTACTCCTAATAATGATGTAATCAAGCACGGCTGACGTGCCAGCGAACTTTAATTAAGTTATTAATTAGCTGAATAATGGGGTTTTTATTCACCGGCACAGACGCCAGAGTCTCCCACAGCAAGAGTGTGTGTGTGTGTGTGTGTGTGTGTGTGTGTGTGTGTGTGTGTGTGTGTGTGTGTGTGTGTGTGTGTGTGTGAGCAAGACAGACAGACAGAGAGAGAGAGGCACAATAGAGAAGAGAAACTGTCAGACAGAAAAAAGAGAAAGCAAACTGTAACTTTGTGGGGGGGCGGGGGAGGTTTGGTTTGGTATAAAAATAATCTTCTAATATATTTTTTCAGTGGGTCCTAAAAGACAAACACACAGATTAAGTCATTTACCAGATCCTGTGTTTGTTCCCCCCCCCCCCCCCCTCCAATTACAATGCAGCATCACGGCCCCTGAAGAGCTTTATGATAATATTTCACCTTATTTGCTCCCCGAGCTCCACCGCCGGAGGCCAGTTTAACCTCCTCACATGTTGGGCCGAGTTCAGGCCTTGAAAGGAAGACCAACCGCATCCACGCAATGCATAATTGCCTGGATATGAATAATCCGGGGCGACCCCAGCGGCTACGAAGGTGCACTGCCGGTTGATCCAATTAACTTTAAACTAAGGGCCTTAATTTATCTGCAAATGGCTGCACTTCTCCAGGGACGACTGATAATGTCAAGCTTCTTGTTCACAAAACGGCTCTTCTTCTTTTGCTTTATTCCTTTCTGTCTGCAGAGTAGTTTTCATCCCTCTTCTCCTAACCTAAAAAAAACAACACTTACTACCCTCCTCTATTACATCAGCATTTGTAAGATGACATGCAGTGCAAGGTGAAGAACACCCACCAATTTCTGCTTGGTTTCCCCTCCCTCCATTGTTTATGTAGCTGCGTCACTGTTTGCATATGTAACCCTGGAGGAGGACGCCATTAATGTTCATATCCCGCGCTATCACCATCACTAGAGCTACTCGTCCTGAGTAGATGCATGTTTCCTTCTGCTCGGTGTAGTTTGGTGAAATAGTTCCTACATGAAACTGCTCACAACAAGGTCTGTGGATTATCTTGAGTACCCATGAGACATTGCTGTGAAGTGCCATCTAGTTTCATTGTATTGGAGAGAAGGCAGACATCTCTGCAGCTGATATCTCCAAAACTTGGCAACTTACACCAAAACAACCTAGATAGATAAATAGCACTACAGGTAAGAAGAATGTTATGTATTTTATCAGTTTTGAGTGAACTGTCCCTTTAATTAAATAACATTTTTGACTGTCCAAATTTCCCTTTTGGACCATCACCGTGCTGTATTGAACTGAGAGAAACCAAGATCAATATTTTTTGAAGGTTTTTAGGGAAAGCCTCTGCAGCGCCATATTTTATCTCAACATCAGGGCACGTGCACTCACCAATTAGCATTTGATACATTTGAAGTAACAGAAAATAAATTGTTTCATTATTTTGCAGCTAGAAATGTTTGCTCACATTTTTCGTGTTAACTCAAAATAGTCCGCAGCACTGTATCCAGAACACGATGATGATGATGATGATGCAGACAAAATCTGAAAAGAAAAGGGTGCAATGACAGCTACAATTTTTATCAAAAGTCGCCTGTAGGCCTGCACAATAACTTCATACCATTTTGCTCTTTTTATCCACATATTGAGGTATTTATTTTTAGTAAAGATTCTGTGAAAGGTGCAAAACAAGTCGTATGATTCAGCAGCTGTCACAAACCGCTGAACGCGCCTGGAATACTCTTAGTCATGCCGAGATTCTAAGCAATAGTGTCACACTGTATTTTCCTATTTTCGTCTTTACCGTTTTCAGACATCCCCCGATAACATTTTAACATCGTGCATTTAAATGAGTCCTCTGTCTGTTGGGTCCTTGAGGGTAAAGTTGGCTTCTAGGCTACAAATGCTTACAATAGCCTCCTTAAAGCCTGTTTGGTTAACTCTGAATAGAAAAGCTATTAGGAGCCAAAGTGGCTGACTTGAACAGAGATTTAGAGTTTCCTGTGTCTCTTCTTGCCTGTTTCCATCCACAGGCTGCCAGTGATGTTTGACCTTGGTGTGTGATGCAAGGTCACCGCGCTGCAGTGGCCTGAAACTCGAGTTACACTGTGTGCAGACTGCAGCCCTCTGTGCGTTTGTGTGTAAAATACGCAGGGCTTTATAAATGGAGGAGGGACTCGTGTGAATGCTCTTCTTCACTTTCCGTTCACTCCTCTATGTCTCTGTCATCCTCCCTCTTTCTCTCCCCTCTCATTTGTCCTCCTTTCGCCCTCCTGTATATTGTCTTAGCTATCAGCCAATCCACCAATGGCTCTTATTCTTCAATAAGTGGAGGTGATCCTGGCCCACTGGGGGATGGAGAATTGAAGCGGAGTGAATGCAGAAATGCCTTTTATCTCTTTCTCTCTTTATTCTCCTCTGTCTCCCTTATGTTTCCATTCCCTCGCTCTCTCTTTTTTTATCTCTCCCGCCTCTCCCCCACCCTCTCTCTCTCTCTCTCCCACTCTGTCTGTGTCTCAGGAGATTGCTCTGAAAGCTGGCTGCGTGCTGAACGGTCCGCGTCCCTTTGCCTATAGCGGCCTATGCTAACAGAATTATCAACTTGGCTCCAGACTACGTTGCCAGTCTGACTCACCTTCACCTCCCTGCTTTGCACACTCTCCAGCCTCTGCCAGCCTATACAGCGCTGGCCTTGGCTGGGCAAATACAAAGATCTGGCTGCAGAGGGGAGGCCTGAGGCCTGTGGTATAAAGATGTATTAAGCGCTTGAGTCCATAGTACTCACTCAGCCTTGAGGGTATAATTCAAGATGACTGCAAATAAAAAAAGGTAGAGCTTAAGGAGGATAATGGAGTGAACTGCTTGGTCAGATAACCACAGGGAGAGGGGAGCGAGTCGTTCTACTTATAACCATGTAATTATTGTGTGTGCAATATATGGGCAAAGTGATCAAATTTTGAGAACTCAATCAGCTGATTACAAAATGTTATTACAGTAAGAGTAAGCAGCATTTTTTAGTTTGATGTTCTTTTGGTAACACGTATTATTATGATTATTATTATTAACTTGTTTTTTGTTCTTTACATGCCAGACGTTCTAAAAGTGCCTGGCTAATTCAAATTTACAAGACAAATATATTGTGTGATTTCAAGGGCATATTTTTTACTAGAGATGGTGGAACATGTCCGGAGTGAAAAAATGTATTATTTGTTGTTTTTTTGTTGTTTTTTTGCAAGCAGTTAATCAGTGATTTGCAATGTGCTTTATTTTGAAAATAGCAAGTCTACATTTCCTTGCTCTGCTGATGCCATTGCATTCAGGCGTGCATGATAGATATTGATGATATAGATCAATAGGTGGATACAGTATATGCACCTTTAAAGATGGTCTGCAACTTGCCAATGGGCAAGAAGCAGAAGTAGAAGAAAAATAAGACGAAGGAGGTTCTTCCTTGGACAACACAATTGAAATTTGCAATACATGTTCCACAAGGGTTCAGAGAGGAGGGGAAAAGTCTGAGTTTTAACACAACAAATCTTATTAGACCTATGGAATATTAAATCATCCATCTTAGCCTTTTATTTACCTTTGGTTGTGCAGAAACTACAGGTTATTTTTTAAAAAAAAAGGAAATTATCAGTGAAGCAGGTAATTATCGGTTATCAATATTGGCTGAAACATATCATGTATCCCTGATTCTGACATTGCAGCCAAATACTTGGCTGTGGACATAAAGATAAAATAGATTTATAATATAGCAATTTCAAATTGTGATAGGCCATAAATAAAGAGTACTGAGAGTGCTACTGAGTGGATCCATTTATCAAACCATTTTATTATAAAGATATAAAGTTCTTTCTTTTCTGTTGTCAGTGGTATTAGTTGAATTCTGAATAGGAGCTCCTTCCTGTTCCTGTTTGATACAACCTCTCACCCACCATCCGGACCTTGGCCTCATCATGGGAATTGAACGGTGGCCAACATCGAGGCTGCTTCTTCCTCTACATTTTATTGCACATAATTTGCCTCCATGCTAACATATGGACATAATTTATGCTGTGCTTGATACAATTAAGGGGATGTTTCAATTTTACCCTTTGATAAAAACATTAAAAAAAATACAGGATGTTGGGATCAAACTTATAATGCAGCTAAATTCTATAACATTTGGAGAGACTGAAGCATGAGATAAAAATCTGTCATTAGCAGCAAAAGAAGTGCAGGAAACGTGTAGAATATATTTACATGTCAAACATCGAATTTGCACGTATTCATTTCTGTCACGTTGGGCAAACACTTATGCACTCTAACATGTTTTTACCGGGGGAAATTATCATCACTTTGAGATCTAGTAGAACAGACACGTGCTTCTGCAGCAGCACATACAGCTGCTTCACGCTGTGTTAGCATCAAGGCTTGTTTTTTGTTTTGTTTTTTTTGTCTGCTACGTAGGTTAACATTACAGATATCATTATGCTGTTTTAACAGTCACAGTGCATCTTCCCACCATTTCATTAGCTGGCCAATTATAAAGATGTGTCCGCTCAACATTGTGTAGGAAGGGTCAGCTGGTCAGACGAGCCTCCCGCCTCCTACAACCACCAACCCACCCACACGCTCGCTATGTGTTGTGGTGCTTGTTCTTTGACACGCGGGGCGATATATTATCTGTTTATATAAATCAGCCTTATTATGTGTCGGCTGTAGATTGAAGCTGCCAGCATCATCAGAGGTTTTAAGTCTTAAACCAGCCTCATTACACAAACTCCTATCAGTCCTAATTGCCAATAAAGGAGCTTATGAATTCTGCACGGCACTTCACAGTACGGCATATGTTCATGGAACAAATCAGGCTGCGAGTGTAGCTCGATGCTTCATTGTGAGGTTCGTTTTGATTTTTAATGTCTGTTTAATAATGAAAACGTGTGACCTTAAATCATTTGAGATCTTTTTTTTTTTTTTTTACAATTTAAACAGGGTTTTTTTTTTTTATCTAAGTGAAGCCTTGGGGGTGTTTTGTAACCAGGATGACTTCATCTGATAAAATGGATATTTTTCTTCCCCAGACTAGTCTGGTCCCCACTCTGGTTTACCAGGCAGACTGAAACACAGCAGAGATCCCCAGAGATCCTCCACAGCAGACTCTTTTCACTGCTGCGCCGTGAAGAGAAGCCTCAGTCAAACTGCAGCGCATATCAAATTGATCACAATTTAACATATAGCGTAAGCTGCAGTCATCACTTACTTAAAATGTAGAGTTCACACTTCTGTCAGTGTCTGCACAAGGTCTGCTCCGTATTACAGTCAATATGCTGGAAGTGCTTTGCTCCAAATGTGCTGAAGGAAATATACTTTATTGTTGTAGGTTACTTAAATCCTGTGATTGACAATGTTGGCCAGTGGCTACACTCTGATACTAGTTAAACCGAGGATCATGATCGCACCAATACAGAACTTGGGTCCCAGAAAATGCTGTTCACCTCATGTGAACATTACAGTTCTGTCTTTGCATTTCTTTTCGTTTTGTATTATCCATTGGAAGTTAGTGTGGGCACAATAACGTCAGAGAGTTTTTAATGGTTTTCAAACATCATAAGCAGCTAAAAACACTGTAAGTCTAGCACGTGTGTGCTTCTTAGTATGTTTACATCTGCAGAAGTCTAGCTGCTATTCCTTTGCTTGCCTACAGGTGGTGCATTCAGGTTGCCACATTAAGAGCTACAGCTCTGGAACTGCTGGCACAGCGCTGCTGCAATTGGATATATTGTTAGCGGGTTGGTCTGGCTCGCTGTGTTGTTGACAATAGATTAGTCAGAGCTGCCTGTGTGTGTGTTTGTGTGTGTGATTGAGTGTGTTTGGGAGTGCATTGATCCACCGTGCTCTGATAGTCTGTTCTGCTGCAGTCTGGTTCAGTTCCACACACAAGTGTCCCATGCCGCAGGGCAACGGCTGTTGTTGCATTGGCCAGAGGGTATGTGTGTTGTCCATGTGTTTGCTATTTGTGTGTGTGTGTGTGGCTGGGCAAGGTTCAGACGTGATCCGTTGGCCTGCTGGCGCTGCGTTTTGTCTCTCGTACACACTGAGCCGGCGGGAGTTGGATGTTGGAGTTGGAAATTGTTCTTTTCAGCAGCTCTCCCTCTTTTCCTCAGTGTCTCTGTCTCTCTCTCTCACACACACACATACATAAACACACAGTATATAGCCTACACATGCATTCATATGCTATGCATTAATAAGAAAGCACATCCCACGACCACAACAATTGCAAAACACTGTACAACTAAACACATGAAGATTCACATGGATGCACACTCCTTATCTAATAGCTTCAGTTGTAGCAGCTTGTTCTGCACAAGCCTCAGAGGACTAGAAAAAGACTTGAAAATAGAGAAAGAGAAAGAGAGAGATGCATTTCCGATATGAAACTCCACCCTGTCAGCATATTACCAGCCACAGTGGAGACTCATTGCATTCAGAGCCCACAGTTTTTCTAATTTTGCCATCTTATAATCTGGCAGTGAGCTAAAATGGCAACACAAGTGGCCTGGGTAATCGTTCAGCATTCAGTTAGAATACACAAGGAAATAATTTAGCGGCAGGCGTTAAATGGTCAAATCAGTAATAACGATGAATGCCATTAAAGTCACAATGAGCATATATTTACAAAAATCAATGAAGTGGATGAGGTCAAATATTAAATATATTGTCTCTGTACTGTTTTCAAATGAGTTTATGTCAAAAAGGATTCGTAAATAATCAGACAGCATCCCGTTATTTGGAATCAGGCTACTTTACCTGTTTCCTTTTTTCTTAAGGGTCAATTGTATAGATGGTGGAATTAATGTGAATGTATTTTTCTAATCGACGCGTTCTCATGGGATGCCGTATGAATTACGCCTCACTTAAGGTCATTTTGCATGTTATTTCATGCATTTTAAGCTTTTCAGTTGTCATTTAACGCCGTCTGCATTTTATGAGTTTTAGAGATGCACGTCAGGTGACTTCCGTCATGTGACATTTGTTGTCTTAGTCACATGATCTACGGTCGCAATTTGGTTAAGTTCAGGCAACAAAACAACTTGGTTAGGTTCGGCAAAAAAAACATCATGGTTTGGGTTAAAATCAGTTTAGTTATATTACGTAAGTCACGTGACTTATGTGCCTAAAAATGAATGAGAAAAGCCTAATGAGGACGCCGTTAAATGACACGGGAAAAGCAAAAGATGCATTTTGATGACACGCAAAATGACTTAAGGCACTTGTTATTCAGACGCCATTTGGTGAGACCAGGCTGTTCTAATTGCCTACTTGTCTGATAATTATGTTGCGGCAAAGGTTAATTTTAAATAAGAGTCTAATCTGCATGTAACATGTGACAGTATACCTCATATGAAGTGTTTGCACCATTTAATCACGTTCAACAAGACTCCATGATTAACGAAAGAAAGGAGCTGAAATGCTCAAAGAGAGCCTTTCCCACTCACACATAGCTACATTACACACACACACACACACACACACACCATTGTGTGCTTTATGTATGCACTTTTGAATTATTAAGTTTCCCCACCAAGAGCAAAAAGGGGATTTCACTTCTCTCCCTGTGTGCTTCAAGATGGAGAGTCGGAGATAGAAGGCGAGGCTGAAACAAAGAGATGGATGAAATAAAAGCATGATTTTTTTTTTTATGTTTTACAATCTGTTTGACTGCCAGTCACTTTTACATTTTCATTCTTAGGCCTGCCTTTGAAAGTGGAGATGTTGATCTTTCTTTTTGAGCTCATTAGGTGTAAGTGGAAATGAAATCATGGTACAAAGAACTGACGCAGGTGTTTGTTGTGCTCCCTACAGCGACGCAGAGAGAGGCGTCATATGGAGCAGAGTAAGAGAGAGAGAGAGAGAGAGCAGATAATGAAGAGCAAATGAAAGGCCAGGGGAAAAAAATGAATGAAGAATCCAAATTAAAGTTTCATGAGGGGAGATCTCTCTGCAAGATATCGCTGGATGGTAGAAATAGAGAATTTTGTAAGACTTTACTGCCGTGCAGTTACACAGTGTGGCTGTCCACTGGGATCTGTAATGTAAAAATGCTGTATCAGTTGTGATAACCTAGAAAGTGGTGGGGAATCTCCATTTTATCACTCTGATTCGGCCCATTTTCTCTTTTTGTCATACCCATTAGTTGCCACACACACACACACACACACACACATCTCTCTCTCCCTCCTCATGTCACCTAATTTATGACAAAGGACAGATTGCCATTTGTCTGAAAGCTTTTTATGACTGTGTAGACCTTGTTGTTGTACCACACCATCTATTCTGTGCTAGAGGTGTGTGTGTGCGTGCGTGTGTGTGCGTGTGTGTGTGTGTGTGTGTGTGTGTCTGAAACATGGATTCATGCAGCAACACTATAATAGGGCCTCTATCCTGCAGGCGGTATTTATGCATTGGTCACTCTCTGAGAAACCCTGCTCTCTATGCCTGATTCATTATCCTGACAGAGAGAGAGAGAGAAGAGGTGAGAAAGGAAAAAGAGAGGCCCATAGCCAGCCTTCTTCACCACCTCCTCCTCCTCCTCCCCCTGCTCTTCCTCTCCTCCTTTCTGTCCTCATCCTCCCCATCACATGGATCTCCCCCGAGCAGGCGCTGTGTGTGCGTGGTGCCAATGCAGCAGGCTTTTATTGTGATTGAGTCTGCCTCTTACAAGGAGTGATGCAGGGGGAGGCAGTCTCTGTCTTGCAGACAGACAGATGGCTCAATCCTCAGCTGGTTCTCCTCCACCGTACGTACACGGAGAGACCACCGTAGCGACGCAGAGCTGGAAAATACATGATTTGAAAAAGTCTGACAAATAGGATGTGGTGGCATGATGGTGACCTTAGAATGATAGAATGATTATTAGCTTTTCATTTAATACCATTCTTAAATGAAAAACAAACAAACTTTTAGTTTAGTAGTAGTAGGATAGCAATAGAAATAGAAATAGAAGTAGTAGTAATACCATGACTCACCATACCATGTGACAGGAGTAGCTGTAGAACTAGCAGTAGCAATAGTAGCTGTTAAAGCAGGGGCACTGCCTGAAGTAATAGTAGCAGTGGAAGTAGTAGCAACAGTAGCAAGTGCTGCATAATAGCAGTAGTAAATAGTGTAAGGTATTGATAGCAGCAGTAGTATATCAGCAGTAGCTGTAGTAGACTCAATGGCAGTTAGTTGCAGCAATCGTAGTGGTAATAGCCCTCTATTACCACTACATTTGTACTTAATACTTACTTAATACTATAATATTAGTCGTACTAATAGCAGGAGAAGTTGTACTAATGGCAACAATAGCAAGGACACTAATGGCAGTTGTAGTAATAGCAAAAGTATGTGTAAAATAGAAATAGTAGCAGTAATGATACGTGCGAGTATTACCTGTAACAACGGTAGTGGAACTGCAATTGTCGTTGCCACTTTTGACATAAGGGCAAAACAATTACAATATCATTGATAATATTATCACTACCATACCACACGGCATCACTCCAGGGTTCGGAGCACAAGGACCAAGACGTTGTTGCTGTGTGCTATCACTGAGTTTCCTACAACTCCTCCTCCCTGCTGAGTTTATCTCTGCTTCTCTTCCTATCCATTTCATTAATTGAGTTGGTTTTGCCTCACTCATGCCTGCCTCCGTGTCTCTCTACCCTCGCTTCACTTGTTTGGCCACAGACAGACAGAGGCAGAGAGAGAAAATAGGAAAAGTGATTGAACATTTACAAATATCCTGGAAATCTCATTGCTGACGCCTCGTCACTGCTTTTATTGCCTTCCACCCGGAACCTTCGGATAGGAGCGTCGTCTCTTTGAAGAGTTACACACACACGCACATGCCTACACAACCACAGGAACACCCCTCTGTGCACACATACTTGATTGGTCATACATATATTATGAAGGCATGTGCACACTGGCAAGAAACACACACACACACACAAGCTCCCAGAGGTCTGTCATAAATGTTATGGAAGAGATATGGGAAGAGAGAGAGAGAGTGATTGACAGAAAGGAAGGGCCATGTATTAAAGTGTGTGTGTGTGTGTGTGTGTGTGTGTGTGTGTGTGTGTGTGTGTGTGTGTGTGTGTGTGTGTGTGTGT
>JBBPCS010059742.1:0-17756 GCA_037974645.1 Hollardia meadi
CACACACACACACACACACACACACACACACACACACACACTCCTTCCTCACACTTCTGTCTCCTCGAATTTGCAGGGAATCTCAGCAGCATGCAAATACAGCTCCTGACGAAGCATCTTGTTTCTGCTTTTGTGCTGTCACTTTCTTCTTGTGTCATTTCTTCTTTTCTTCCCTCTACTTTAATCTGCATTTTTGCAGTGATAGTGTGTGTGTGCCCTGTTGCATCAATTTCTGCTGCTCTGGTTCTCCTACTGCTCCTCTTGCTTGTCTCTTCTTCTCAAACTAAGAGTGCCACCCAGTGGTGAGGAAAACAAACCAAAAAAATGACACAAAATGAATCACCAGAATGATTTTAAAACATCAAATGGTTGATGGGATTTTATAAGAGTACATGTGCCCTTCTGCTGTAAAGGCAATTTCTACAATATGTCCATTTCCCAGATTCACTGAAATATTCAAATGAGTGTACTCAGTGTCTGTACTTTAAAGAGTAAATGACAGGAATCTTAGATGTATTCACAGTATCTTTCACCACGGTTCTATGGTATTTCAAGGGAATAACTTTGATGTGACATTTACAGTATATAATAGCTGTCTTAAATGTAATTATGTGCCAGTGCTATACCTGTATATAGGCTGCAGTCACTTTCTTCATCCCCACAATATGTAATTAAATATGACTGAACATACAGAGGATGACAGTCAGGAACTGCCTTGATTTTATAACTTCCTCTATAGCTTTTGTTCTTATTAATAGCCAGATGTTTCACTTTAACAGCAGCGTAACAATAGAATCAAAGCTGGGTGAAGGGTTTGGCTTCAGTTAAAAATTGTTTCACCTCTTGTATCATTGTATTACAATTATTTTCTTTCTTTTTGTCATATATCTGTCAGATTTATTGTATATTTTGTTCCCTATAGAGAAATAAAAAAATTTTTCGCCCCCATGGCACGTATTGGTTAGCTGCTGAGCCCTTACAGAAGACATTTCAACTTGTTTTATAAAAAATCTTGCTTTGTCCTCACCTCTGCTGAGAGTTGCACATACATCAGGCCAGGCGGAATATACAGCTCGGGTAATGACAAGCAGTTAGCAGTATGTTAGCTCCCAGTGAACACGACAGGATGGGACCGAACAAAGCCTCCGACTGACGGAAGCCAGTTTGACGACAGAGAATAACAGTACAAAGGGGTTTTTTTGGGGTTGTTTTTTTTTGTTTTGCTTCGTTTGGTGCTTCCCCCCTAACTTAAGAAACTAGTTAATTAGCTGGTCTTGTATAATGACAAGTCCAAATTGTACCACTTCAGTAGAGGTCATGGAAATTATTCATGACACAATTATAACCGTCTCATCATAGCCAATGTCAAAACATGACATGACAGTTTGATATGATGTTAATGCATAAACTAAATAGTTTCTTTGTGTTTGATAATTAGGCCTGCTATGACATGTTGACGACTGGTTATGGTTTAGTGGTTGATATCAAGTTGTCATATGAAAGACATTGTCTTGGTTGATGTCACAAATGTGAAGTGACATAATTGAACGAATGACACTTAATGACAACAGTCATAAACATTCATAAAGACTCCTTGTTCATGACAGGTGTCATAGTTATGGTGGCGTCATGTCATTTTGAGTACATCCCTTCAAATAAAGTGTTGCTGACTTTGAGGTGGCTGAAAAGGTTTCTATATCACACAGTATGACGTGCTGAAACTCCTCCCTTTTGCCACCCTGCCTTGAAATCAGGTACTGCGATTAAAGTAATAATTAATAATAGACCAAAGTACAAAGTAAGAAAATCTCAGAGACCTTTTAAATGTCTTGTATATGTTAAACCTTTTCCATCTCACCCTGCCAATATTTCTACCTGCACTATGAAACTTGCACTGCTTAATGTTAGATCTCTAGCTAAAAAGACATTCATTGTTAATGACCTCATTACTATTCACAAACTGGACTGTATGCTACTAACAGAAACCTGGCTTGATCAAACTGGTAATAAGGAGCTGATTGAAGCATCACCTGCTAACTACAGTTTTGTACATTGCACTCGGATTATTGGGAAGGGTTGGGGGGGATTTGCCGTTTTATACAAGGATATTTTCAACTGCAAGTCTCTTTTGACAATTTCTTGGGTTAGCTTTGAATACTTAAGTCTTGTCATCACATCAGTATCTCACATTATACTTCTTATTACTGTTTATCATCCTCCTAAACTGGAACAGGGTTTTCTGGAAGAATTTGGTGACATTTTATCCAAAATCACAATTGATTTTGACAATATTATCATTTCAGGTGATTTAAATAATCATGTTGATCACTTCAACAACTCAGATACAAATAGGTCTTTTAACTATACCTATTAGATGAAGGGCTGGTGAGGGTGCCTTCAGTTACTGTGGTCCTGTTCTTTGGAACAAACTGCCTGCTGTGAACTCAAAGCATAGACCCCTGGACTACGTCCTATTGCCGAAAAAAAAAAACACAACAGGACTCACCTCACCATCTTTTTTATGTCCTACTTTTATTCCCTTTCAAAAAATAATGTAGAAGTAGGACAGACAGGTCCTTTTAACAGCACTTGTCCAGAGGCTATATGTGTCTGCTTCACTCCTAAACACAAACAGTGTTATTAATCTCATCCACAAAAAGCAGTAAAAGGTATACGCATCATAGTTGTTCTGCTGCAAGCATCCCCTCCGGAATGCATGTTTTACATATTTTTATGCACAAGGTTTTGACAGTTTGACAGTGGTTCTTTCATGTCTTTACTCTGGTCATGTTATGTCCTGAGATTTGGTTTTTGTTTTATGTGAGCTCCTCACAAAAAAAAGTCTACCCATTACTTTAAGATGGCAGTAAATGTTGAGTCTTTAATCTTGAAAAACGCATGCAGTAATACACTGAGCCTCTGATGGCAAAGGAAGACCTTGTAACAAAAGGCTAAAAGATGATTGCCAACTAATAACTCATGTCAACTCTCTACCATTGTACTGTTTTGTTTTTGGCACACACCACCTGGTTTTAGACATTCTCTGAACAATTTGACAATCCTTTAATTCAACAACTGTAATTGTTTGGACTGGAGAGGTCTGAGTGGGCTCCTGTTGTGGCTAATCAGCAAACACCAGTGCTGCCATTGCTTGTTGTCTGGGAGATGCAGAGGAAACTAGATGATGTAAGACAGTCTTAATGATCCTCTGCCACTGTAATGGAAGCCCATCAGTTTAATCTATCCTCTTTCTTCCTGCTTTAATTACCTGAATTTGAATTAAAATGGACAAATATATAATGCTAGGGACAAGACAGAAAAGGAAACTGTGGTTTTCACTTATTCACAAACCTACTTACCCACGTTGGCAGTGAGCTGCTATTCAAGACGCTGTGACTCATGAATGGAAAGCACAGCGTACACACAGCAGAAACCTATAACCTGTGACACAAAAATGGACAATGTCTCAAAGTAGGCTTTCTGGATAGCTCATTTCTTTTGCAGGTGTGTCAAGCTCCCCTTAGCTCGCCCATAATTACGATCGATTGTTAGACTGACTTAATGAAGATTAATAGATTAATCATGCTGAGAATATGATGCATGTGTCAGGTAAACATCTAGCTAAGTAGTATCAGGCGATACCATGGATGTAGCAGTTAGTAATTAGGGTAGCATTAAGCAGTATAGGAGAATGAACAAGTAGTTTGTGTTTTGAGTGATTTCATTTATTTGTGCTGAGCAAAAAATGCATCCAAAACATTGGTTCTGAGGAAACGCTGCAGTGCAGAAAGAGGTCAAGCTCATAGGCTATGGCTAGGAAAACATAGCTGAGCTACCTGGTGCTAACGTCACTAAAAATAAGTAAAGGGAACAAAAACACAAGCAGTAAAACAGTCATACAAGAACAGTGTTACAGTGACCAGGTTACTTGAAAAATGCAAAATATTACTCAATATATATTATACATTGCAGAAAGTGCACACATTATGTTTCTAATTACTCAAAGAATTACTTGCGTTAATCAGCACAACTCCATAGGAGCTTTGAACTTCTATGACCTCCAGTGAACATGGCTGAATTAAATGAGGGACTCTATGACAGATTGACACCCGATGGGGGGCCAGTTTGATGACAGGGAATAGGTGGTTTTCTTGACGTGCTTGGCTCCTGACACCCCAGGGCTGAGTCAGCTAATTTCACTAATCACTAACGTTAGCTGTATGGCTAACTGAGCTAGCAGTAACTAACAACAGCTATGACCTGTTCTGTTATCTGTCCACCAGGAAACTCCATAAACCAATGTCTGGATTCCCTGTCGTCAAACTGGCCTGGTGTTCACCGGTTCCTGAGCGCGGTAGTTAGCATCAGTTTGTGGTAACTTTAGCAACAAGTAAAGCCTTCTATTTTTATACGGAAACTCATAAATTACAGAGAGTTCAGCCAAAGCAGCAGGAGGACAACAGAGGGAAAGCTAGAAAATATTTTTCCATACAATATGATCTGATTTCACCCAAAATAAAGAAGTCTGTTTTTCTAGAGTAATCCGTGAGCCATGGCCCCCAGAAAGACTCAGCTCTGGCTGTGCCCTTTTGATATAAAATATTATGCTAATTCTGTGCTATTAAAAGTTGAAGATTGATTGCTGGGTGGATGTCATGATATTGCTGGCTGAAAATGGGTGGTTCTAGGCAACAAAATAAAACTTTAGATTTTGTTTTACTGGAAGATGATCTGATTTTGTTATAAAAATACAAAGAAATTAAATTTTCAGGTCATTTTTTTTAAAAATACTGTTAATAGGGGCACCATGTGACCTTGGAAGGGAATCTTTTTTTTTGTATTTCAGCCAGACTTTAAATGTTGAATAATGAGATTAAATGTTTCATCCCAGGGTTCAAAAGTTATTTCTTATGTTTGCATTTTTTTAAAATAGCGAAACAATAAGTCAGAGTGTATTTAACACTGCTGAGATGATACTCATTTAAGTAACTATGAGAAAGATCTTTCTAACGCCAAGCCACTGAAATGTAAAGGTTTAGTGTGATTTGTTGCACAGTCTGCCTCAGTAATTGTCTGTCTTTATGTTTCCTTCATTTAAGTGCACTTAGGTCAATTTCTGTGGCCAGGGCACCATCTCAAAAGATTATATGTGGGAGCAAGAAGGTAATGGCCAGAAGCCTTTTGTGTAAGTTTACTTTAAAATAAAGCCAGGAAATGTAATGTAATCATTAGCATTTATATTTAGAGTGGAAACAAAGCAGACCCATGTCACTTCAGATTACTTTCTTAAACTTTGAATTGTTTAGTAACAATCAGCAGTAATCAGGAGCAGCAATCACTTAATATTGTTTACCTGCTGCCTTGGCCTGCTACATGTAAATACTACAATCATGACTAACCATTCTTGTCATTACGCTCAATAATATCCAATGATGCCTTCACAATCTGTTGACAAACATGCAGGTGTCCTGCAGTGGACTTCAATAGCAAGTAAATTTAGCCTGTCTTTTTCAATCAGAGTAATCTAAAGTCTCTCTGCAACGAAAGCAATTAAGACAAATGAGATTGCAATTAAGACCATTACAGCTAACGATTAAAACTAATGATTGCTAACAGGCAGCTTCAGAACAGTACTTCCACTGCAGCAGCTGCAGAGTGTAAAATAGCAGAAGACACAAAGCCATTAGGAAGTAGGCCTACAGTAATGTAAAGTAACTTTTCTTCGTATGTACAAAATGTGGTGACATACTGTACATCATACTATACTGACACACTGTATGGCTCCAGTTCCAAATTTAGATTCGGGTGGTAAATGGCACATTTGTTGGTATTTGTCCAATTTATGTCTGAAACCATAAATAGCTCTATTAAGTCCTAACTATGCTTTCTAAACCTAATTATCCACGGTAGCAACATGCTGCATGCTATGCTACAGTAAAACCCCAAATGTTCTGTTGCTGTCAGCCGTATTGTTTTGTATCCTGTGTTTGCATGCTGCAGTGAATAAGGCACTTATTTTCTCCTGAGCTGTATATGGGAAGCTTGTCAGTGGGGAAAGTTTTTCTGCAATAGTCAGAAAATGATGCTTGATTTCTTTGAGGTCCATCCTTTTGGACCAAAAACTACATTTTTCAGAGGCAGTTGGTTGTTTTTCTGTGAAACCACCTATCTTGTTGTTGGGGTCATTTTTAGGTGCTGGCTTAGGGGTACCACCATGAATGTATTATTTTAGTACCTGGATAGAACAGCGCCACTCAGCCTTCCTTCCAAATTTGCGGTATTGCAGGAAAAAAGCATTATCCCTATCGACCACCATATAAAACAGATTCCTGTAAAACTGTTGATCGGACACATCAAACATATTTACTCTATTATGAGTTTTTTATCCATTGGGGTTTTATTTCTCTTATCCTGGAGCCGAGAAAAGCCAGCGGGAGAAATATTTCTGCGCATATTCAGTAGGCCGCATAACCAGGAGGTAAACCCGGAAGCTAGGAAATGTTTTTTGTATGCAAGCAATTCTCATTTGATTGAATAGGCGCCATCTTTCCGTCTGGTATCTAGTAGTTCCTATACAGTAAATCTATGGGTGCTACTCGCTGCAGGGGTGTCATTGCCAGGTAACTAATGTGCATGTACAGCAAAGTCATGTGTCTCACCTCCAGACATTTTAGAAATGAAACGCATGCAGTATATGAAGTGCTGCCCATGCTGTTCCAAAGGCTCTTGCCACAACAGATCCACACATCACATAAGACATTCCCATCCTTAACAGCACTGTGTTAATTTTGTCAACAAAAATTCAGACAAGTATTAGTTGATGCTCCTTTATTGCAGGACTAAAATGCAACAACAACCAAAATGAAAAATTAACATTTGACATGACAACAAATTTTTTGTTGTTGCAAAATCTCTGTACATTGTGCCCTGACCAGAAAAGACGAGATGAAATACATTGACTCTGTTTGGATGGACAACATCACATCACAGCACACATCTCAAAGCATGCCACAAAATGACAGCTTCCAGTATAACTAATGTGAAAAGGTTAACCTTGTTAGATTCCACCGATAATTCTAGCTAGCTTGTAAAGCTGAATGAACCAGAAGCTGCTGCTGCCAGTTATGATGAGCATCATCTTCCCCAACGACCTGCCAGTTAAGAAGAGAGGAGAGACGAACTGTGGACACATTTCTCTTACCTTCAAATTATCATTCCTAAAGGGGATGGAGTGCTTTGTCTATTTAACATAACCAGTTTGACACCTGAGGACACACCATCCAGCTGTGTCTGCCAAGGTAGATATCAGTTATTCATGTTGATTGATTCGATAACATGTTAATTCCTTTTGAGGACTAAATTAAATGTTAGCCCAGCTCAAAGTTCTCTGTGGACTAAGTGAATGTTATTGTTAAATTAAACAGGCTGAGCTTCTAGTAAACATCTAAAAATTTACGACTTCACCTCATTAAGGAAAAACTAAAATTAGCGGCACTCACCATGCTGCACACTGAAAGTGCAGCTAAATGCTGCAAAATTTTAGGTCTCTTCATGAGTAGTCTGACTCACAGGAAGTAGGCTGTGGGTATAAGGCTGCCATTAGCCGACTATTTCAGTTAAAAGTCTCGACTCCTTCTGCAATCTGCTTGTTACCGTTTTGCAAGGCCACAGTCGCTGCAGTACCTCTTGAATACAATAGGCTAGTTTGGGATGAGCCAGCCTGCGCAGAATCGATCACTGGCAATCGCCGCACAGAACTTGTTCCGACTACAAACAATCTATTCCCTTTAGTTTTCAGCCTAGTCTCTGGAACAGACAAAAGACCTCTGCCCGAGGTTCTCAAACATACCAACGCGTGTGGTACTATGAGGTCAGAGATACAGCAGGAAAGAGGTCATGAGGCTACTCATTAAAATGTTAAAATCCATTCTAAAACATACGGGGAGCCAGTGTAAAGAGGCTAAAACAGGAGTGATGTTATCACGTGTCTTGGTTCTGGCAGCCGAGCTCAGTCAGGAGTCTATATTGAGATGGAGGCATGTAAAATGGTCTCTTTGTCTTGAAAAGTTGGGACAGATTGTATTTTGGAATTATTTAAGAGGATAAAAACATGATAAGCTTTGTGGTGTGCTGCTCAAAACTTTAATTATTGTCAAAACAGATGCCAAGATTCCTTGCAGCAGGCTTGATATGATACCATAGGGAACAGTATTCAAGTAGTAGTAGAAGTAATGTGTTCAGAAGCACTTAGTGAAAACGTGTTCCAAAACTTGTGTTTAAGAATAACTGCCTTAACACTGCAACAGCTGATGGGTAGGAGATGAAAGTACATATGCACCAACAGTCTGGCAGTCTAAAACAGTGGACAATGATCACACGGTGAGATGGAGTCAGTGTTAGAGAGCAGTCATATCACAGTGACTGATGGCCACTGACCTGCCACACACCTGAGCGAGCCACTTATTCTCCTCCCGCTCCAGTGGAGGAGCTCAGTGGGTGACACATGACTGAGATTGTACTCTGCAGATGTCAGATGTAAGTGGATGTGCTTTGGAGAAAGCATAGCTGTGTTTTAGCTAGCTATCTAGTTAGAGAATATAATCACCAAAAAATGCTCTAGCTAGCTATTCCTAGCTATAGTCCTCGTTCTCCTAACATGAGGTTTTACATGTATAAATAAATAAATAACCTAAAACACCCAAATTCATGTTCATTTCAGAAGCCAATGGCAAAGAAAAGAAAGGCAGGGAAAGATGGGAGGAGAAGGAAGAGGCAAAGGAAAAACTATGGGGAGGGGGAGGCAATTTGTGAAAAACCTGCCAAAACAAGGCCCAAGGCCACATTTGCTTCTTCTGGATGGACACAGTACACCAGCAGTACATGCACCACTACTGTGGCCTCCAGCACAGCAGGGACCAGCAGCACAGGGGCCAACAGCACAGGCACCAGCAGCACAGGCACCACTATTGTGGCCTCCAGCACAGCAGGGACCAGCAGCACAGGGGTCAACAGCACAGGCACCAGCGGCACAGGCACCACTATTGTGGCCTCCAGCACAGCAGGGACCAGCAGTACAGGGGCCAACAGCACAGACACCAGCACAGTTGCCTCCAGCACAGTGGGCACAAGCAGCTTCGTGGATTAGTGCAGAGGTGGAAGTGAGGAATTCAGAAGATGCTGTTCCTCCAAACAGAGAACTGGGCACAGAGAATTGCATCGGAGAGAAAGTAACCTTTTCTTCTCTTTTAGCCATACCAACACATGAAAGAGGGGCTACAAGGAACTGTTCCAAAACCTGAACATATCATTTGACGAGTGAGGAGCGTTTCAAATATATAGGCTCAAAGGCATCAGCAAGAAAGGAAAGTTGTGGGAAGCAAAAATCAAGTGAAATAAAGTGAAAGATGGTGCAAGTTCTGGGGTTCAAGATGTATGCAAAGTCTCCAAAAAAAGATATGGCGAAAAAGATAACCCTAAGGCTGCAGAAGATTGGATAATGTGTATGTGTATGTGTATGTGTCAACAGTGGTTCCACCAGTCATGTGGGGAGGACTGGGAAGACACAAAGCTATTTCAAGAGACTTGAATCCCTCCGCCAAGGCTCTCGCAGTGTCCCTGAAGTGGCAGTTGAGTTCCTGGGATATTGAGTCCTGTGCCAAGCCAAGTAGATCCATCCTGACTCGGGTAAATGGTCCAATTAACACTCTGTTTGTTCCATAGTTTGTTCATTTTGATGTTCTCCAGTGGGCCAATTCTACTCACCAGACCAGTCATTCTGGTGCGAACCGGACCCTTGCCTTCCTGTGTCAGCGCCTCTGACGGCCCATGATAGGGAAAGATGACTGACAGTTTCTCTTTGCCTACTCAGTCTGTTTGCAGGACAAAACCTTGACTAAACTCACTTCTAGTCTGCCCATACCCTGCCATCCCTGGTCACACATAGCTCGGGACTCTATCACTGGCCTCCCCCATCCCCAACAGTAACACATCCCCCTCCCCAAGCTCCCATCCTTCAGAGAAACTGCAGACCTGTTGGTATACAATGTGCCCAGTCTGCTTGGCTAGTCTAGTCTAACACCTCCTCCTGGAGCGCTCAACTACCACTAATATGACCACAATACCCTCTCAAACGCCTCATCAGGTTAGCTACTTTCCATTGGACTTAGTGTACTTTACTAAGCACTGGACCTGTCTCCAACTATTACATGGATTAGCATGCCATCTGGTACAGACATTCATGTCCCTCTCTGGAAATTCTGAAAATTATCTTAACTTTTCATTTAATGCCATCATCTGTTCAAGATTTCAATTTATGTCATCCTTTAATTTCTGACCAACAATGTGTAAAACTAAAGCCTTGCTAAATAGGTATTTACACACTTTTTCTGAATGTATTCTAAATCATTAACATACTGTATGCACTGGATGGAGCTATCCCCAGAATGTCAAATAAATGGTGCCATTTAAGACAGGTGAGTATTTAAAAAGCACAGAAACAATTAATAATTTTATTTTCATAATTTTATTTTTAATTTTGTTTTAACTGTTGTTGTTTTATACGCCCAACCAAGAATATGGAGATAAGGATGTGTATTTCTGATCATTACACAATCACAAAAAAGTAAAATGCATTGTCCACATATGTATATCACCTCATAAAACTTGGTGGTTGAATGTTTGCATTTCTTCTTCCAACAGAAATCAACCATGTGTGGGTCACCAACAGAACATGGCCAAAAATATGTGTAAATAGTTCAACTGAATAAACGCAGTGTAAATAAGTGTTTTGACTGTGAGCCGAGTGTGTGTGTGTGTGTGTGTGTGTGTCTGCGTGGCATGTGCAATGGTCTGTGTAATGAGTCCCATCATCCCCATCATCCTTAGGCACCAAGTGACCGTTGGTAATGAAAGAAATATGAATGATGCATTGTAAACTTTGGGCGGAAAAAAAGTTTAATGCACATTGTATTTTTTAAAAATAATATAACACCAAGGATTGCACGTCACCCCTCTTTCCAATGTTATTATTACCTGGTGTGTTGTGTGTGTGTGTGTGTGGATGTCAATTACAGATCATCTATTGAGGAGACATGCAGTAAAAAAAAAAATGCAAATTTTATGATGGTTATTTCTGAATTGTTATGGTTTCAAATCACTTCCCTCTTTACATTTGTTGCTAATACATAATGGATGGTGCTATCCAGCCACTTCTTCCCCCAACCATTATCCCAATTACCACTGCTTTTTACGTCGCCATTACTGTCATTAGAATTATTACATACTGAGCTAGAATGAGAATTTCATCGTTCCCTTCCTGTCCCATTACCATTAACGTGTCAAGGCTAATTTCTGAAAGCTTGTCCCATCATAAATCTATCCTGCCTCTGTCTGCTTTTAGCACTGCAGTCTAACACTGATGGCTACAATGAAACACAAAGTCACACAAAGACTCCCTAAACTGTTGTGGCAAGTCTGTATCTGCATCTATGCACAACATTTTACAGAATTCTTGAATCATCATGAATATGATTGGCCCAAGAAACCATTGAATGTTATATGTTTACCTGTTTTAATGACAGACGCACTGCAGAATTAGAGTTGCTTAACACTTCACAGTGGCAATATACTGTAGCTGGTTCTTATCCATTGTGCAATTTGCCTCATCAACAAAAGCAAAGCCAAATCGTTAAATGAATTAATAGAATTTGTACATGTGCTTTGATTTCTGCAGAGCCCGGCAGGTGTCAGAGGATAAAAGACAAACAAACATCAAACTAATTTAATTCCATTAATTACTAATTTGTAATAATTGGTGTCAGGTTACTGCAGCAATAGGGCCTGAAGTTAGAGGTTGTTGTGTCTACTCCAGACAGAGCTGTACGTTAACTTTTTTGCGCATAGCACTGGTGCCGAGGTTGAAAGTTTTGTAGCAAGAGAACAAAACGTCTGTTAACATCTGTAAAAAAAAAAAGTAGTTCTTCATTTCACCACTTAAACAGGCTGACAGAGGACATTCATGTTGCATACAGGACACACAAAATCTGTCAAATATATATTTTTTATTTGTCTAAATAGTAAATTGCAGGGACATTAACACTGTGCTATTCAAAACATCCATATATCACGTTTAAAATGAGCAGTACAAATCTATAAATTTATATAATTATACATGAGCCAACAAGCCAGCAAAGTTAGCTAACGTGGGCTTGCAAATTGGTCAGTGGGTCAAGCAGGTTCTTTCAACATATGCTGGTCTATCTTTTCCTATAATCTATGTTCAGTCCATGATTGCAGTTAAGCTACATTGCATGTTACAGTCAGACTCCTGTGTGGATTGACAGGTTGTGACTGAGAGCTAACAGGTTCAACTGAACCAACCGAGGGGGACCGAGCACCGACCGGAAATCCAGTAGGCATGTGTGTGTATCATACCGACATCTACAAAATCCTGAGTCCCAATCTGAAGACATCTATGTGCAAATGTTCAGTTATAGTCATAGCGCCACCTACTGCCAAGGCGAAATGTCATGTTGTATACTATGATGTACTCCTCTTGCAGGTTCGCCGGATCCAGCCTAAATGTTGTCAGAAAAGCCTGAACACCTTGATGATGATTTGTTCTGACTACTGTGAGGTTTATTTTAATTGCGTAGCCATGTTGTTGCCATTTCGCCATGAAACACAAAGTTCTTATAATTAAAAAACACAATGCCCAATCTGTCCCAAATTTCACGTTTGATAAAGGTCTCGGCCTGAACACATCTACATGCCAATTAGGAGTCATAGTCATTGCGTCACCTAGTGGCAACAGGAAGTAAACCTTGTGTGAAATTCATCAGTTGATTTCCATTTAATTTGCATGGTGTGGTCTCCACTTCATATACTGGAATGTAATGTATGGAGTGTTCTCTAATTATACATAGCGGACACAGGAAGTGACATTGTAGTGCTTCGTGCAATGTGCAAAACATGCAAAAATTCAGAGTCACGTCGAGCAGTCTTGTATCTGGTAACGAGGTCACTTAAAGCTTGGGAAGTCCAGCTAACCAATAACAATCATAAACCTTGCTTCACAAAAATGTCCTTGAGCAAAAATCTGCTGTAATCCTCAAGCATTAGCACACTTTTCATTCACAGTGAGTACAACTAATTGTCCGTGTGAAGGACTTGAGATAACACATGTGCCTGTAGTTCGTATTCTGGGCGTGTACGAGGATTATGAGTCACGCTATCATTGAAAATAGCTGAGGGGGCAGACAAATCTCCACATCACTGCGCTCACACACTCACAGAGGAGAGATAACATGGTGTATAACAAGTGCAGTAGCGGTGGGGGCGTGCTTTTACTTTCATTACTCTGGGAATAGGCTTGTCACACTAAATGGCAACATAATGGGGAGAGATAGAGAAAAGGGAGTGGCAGTGAAACAAGAGCACTAACTGAATTACACTGTATGAGGAAGCAAGAAGTTGGGCGGTGAGGGGGATGGGGAGGGGACGTGAGGGGTGAGGAATGGAAGACAGAGGTGGGGAGGGAGAGAGGGAAAAATCCATTTCACTGCAGTGTGAAACACAAAGAAAACACTCCAGCACACAGAACAGCCATCGAAGCATTTTGATCAGAAAACATTACTAAAGTTTGCTTTCTTTGAAGTCTGCATGGATTGTTGTGATTAACTGAAATCTGAAGTTTTTTCGGAATAAACTTTGTAAACAGTCTTCAAACATCCATCATCACCCAGCCTGAATGTGAGGAGCTGTACCTGGTGCTTCAACACAGTACTCAATACTTTAGCTTGACAACAGCCAGGCATGTATGTGTCTCTATCGATTCCATCCATTTTCTAAGATCAAGCATGGGCTTACATAATCTGAGGATCATTTGGGCAGCTGTGACCACTTCATGAATCTATTATTTGGAACCTGGATACCGCAAGAGGGGAAGCCTTGCTTCCAATTTTGCCCGGTGGCCACTAGTGGTATTTTCCCCCTAGACCATTATAAAAGAGATGTCTGTAAAACTGTAAAAACTCAAACTCCAAACAAGGTCAATCATGACTCTGTCTATTATGAAGTTTTGATCCATGGAGGTTTTATACTTAACTTTATACATCTCAGTAAGCATAGTCTTGGTGATACAGGTCCTATCGACCCCAGCTACCCCAAGAAGATTTACCTCGAATTAGATGGGACCAAAGTATCTCTGTTCTTTTGGGGAATAAGAGGAATTAGCATGTGCCAGGCAGAAGAACTAAGCTGAAAAAAAATAGTCCTGGTAAACATTAACAGTGAATATTGAGAGAAATGTGATGGTACAGATGCCTTCGTCCACTGTTGTTAGTTGTAGGAACATCCTGAAATAAATCCAATATTTCTCATGCTGCTGGGAAGGATAATTTTTAGCCACAAGTCTTGAGGAATGGGTAGTGTTTTTAATTGGACTCTTTAAAAAAAAGTTTAAAACAATCAAGCTAATCACAGCAGTCGAATCTTTACAAAGCTCCTGTTGATGAGCAGTTGTCTATTTCTGATTAGATCTCATCTAATATAATTATCTTCCTCCGAAGACTGCCTTCCTGTTCATGTCCTTTTCCCTTTCTGTCGCTCCATTGTCATCTTTTTTTGCTTTCTCTTTTTACTTGTCATTCACTCTTTCAGTTCATCTTTCCTCTCGTCCTTTTTTTAATCTCTTCCTCCCTTTGATGTCTGTCTTTAGTGTTCCTCCCCATGTGTCTGTCTCTCTGTGTGAATCCCATTGGGTGAGAACAATTTTCCAATCAGGGCAGCAGTTTGATTAATTAGCCAACAGTCTCTGTGAAGAGGAGAGGAGAGGACCTGCTCACACAGAGCAATCATTATCACCTCATCACTTCTGAGAAGGAGGAAGTTTAGATGTTTTAAAGTTTAAAGGTTATCTGATGAAAAGTGATGACTGACTTTTAAATGCATCCCTGTGGGCAGCCTATCTTGTGCTGCTTCCACCTACGATGCACTTCTCATCATGCAGACTTAGAGGGCTTCAACACTGACGACGCTGACATGAAACGATAGATCATTTTGATGTCATTGAGTGCAACTGTTTTCCTCCCACTCCTCAGAAGCTAGTCGTGACTTTACATCAACCCATGACAACTAAAGTTCCTCCCTTTGCCTTGGCAGATATTTAATTGACTTAACTCGGAGCCACCAAAGTACACTGAGAGCCCTCCAGAGATTTGTCTCTTACTGCTGTCCAAGTTATTTATTGTGATAGGGATGTCGGCCTTCTAAGAGAACATTGTAAATAATTGGCTGGTGTTGTAAACCTACCACAGAAAGCAACACAAAATGGTGTTAAATGTGAATCCAAATGTGACGATAGTACCAAGTACAGTAAACAGCACATTTTAGGGGAGTTTCCTTAAATGATTGTTATAGCAGCCCCTTGTTATGTGTTAGGGCTTGAGAGGGCTTTGGATCTGTTCTCTAAACAGCCAAGTATAAATGCCTCTGAGAAGCATTCAAAATGGTCTGAAATCTAATTGTTCGGAGGTGGTTTGAGCCACTTTCTAGCCAGATGTTGAAAAGGTGTAAACTCATCTCTCCAGGATGTGTATGCAAGGTTTCCTGTGAGTTAATTTATTAATATCAGCACTGCCTGCCACATATAAATTTTCTATTTTTGGAGCTGTGCGCCCCCCTCTTGTTCTCTCTCTCTTTCTCTGTTTCCCACACACAGAAGTTACTTGTAGAAGTCACTTAATTATATGAACAATTGCCAAAGTATATTCAGCAACACATTTTAACATTTAATATATGTATTTTTTATTTGTCCAAGAGAAGGCGGTTCAGGATTGATTAACTAACAGGCAATCAACCCTGGCTCTAACGTTACCCCTCTACTGACAATCACACATGCTCTGCAGAGAAACAGAGAGAGAGAGAGAGACATTCTCTGCTATCACGTTCCTCCTTTAAATGCACTGACTGTGGTACGACCTCTCATATTATTAATGCAGGCCTACTTGGGCCCTTTTAAGCTCACCTGGTTGGTGCAATGTCATTCAGCACCCCATTGGTTTTGATCATTTTGATAATGTCCAACATTTACAACACGCCTCCTCCACGTGCGGTTCATCTGCTGTTGTCGAAACGGGATTGTGGGTGAAAAAATCCAAGACGCATGTTGTGTTTTTTGGGCGACTTTATAAAACATCCTGTCAACTACAATTTAGGAGTAAGACGTCAACCACAGTGAGCACTTTTTGATAGCAGGACCTTGTATATTATGTTAATAACATGTCAGGGCTCAACATTACTGTTTGTCCATTACTGTATGTCATGGGAGAAACAGTCAGTCACACATTAAGGGCCTGAATTCGGTCTACACAATATATAATTTTAGCATCAACATTGCAATGTGCCAGTGTGCAATAGTCATTGCTCTACACGCAGTGTCAAGTAAGGTAAATTAACTTAAACCCGTCACACTACAACGTTTTACTGCTTTACACAAAAGGAAAAACTTGCAAGGTTCTCATTTTCCATTTTCTACCAGAAACATCTGTTATCTTCCACCACGTAAGCATTAATTTGAACATCAAATAGTACATTACATGTATTATAAATAACACAATTGCAACACACTAGTCCATTTTCCCCAAATACGTCTCCACCTGTTTTCTCCCCTATTGTCCAGGCTAGTGTCAGAAGCACATATGTGAAACCGAAAGTATGATGGTAGAAGTAGGAGGAGCATTTGTTTTATTAGAGGAGGATAGACCTTTAAAGTAACTGAAATTATTTTTAAAAAATATGATTAATTGTGTATCTGTAGCCTACATGAAGAACTCACTGCATGTATCTGGGAAAATGTCCTGTATTGTTTTCATATTGCATTATATAGGGCTAAAACAAAAAAAACAAAAACACTATTGCTGCAGCCCTCGCCTGAATATCCTCTGAATAATATTTAATAATAATAATAACAATAATAATAATAATAATAATAAACTTTATTTGTATAGCACTTTTCAAAACATAGTTACAAAGTGCTTTACAGAAAAAAAATAAAAGTGATATATATAATCACAAATGAGACATTTAAAAAAATTATAAAAACATATATAACCTGGTCTGCTGTACAGCGTAAGGTAAAACAGAGTCAGGGTAAAACCATAAAACAAATAAAACATTGAACATGAGACCCGATAACAAAGCATATAAAATGAGGGGAAATTAATAAAAGAAATAAAAGAAACAGCAGATTTACTCTAAAAAGGCTGTCCTATAAAAGTGGGTTTTAAGTAGTGATTTAAAAGAATACACTGAGTTGGCTAACCTAAGTCTTCCAGAGCTGCGGGGGTCGAACTGAGAACGCCCGGCCGCCCTTTGTAACAAGGCAGGCTGTAGTAGCCGCTGCCTGCGCTCCTCGGGTAAGACCCTCCTCTTACCCGAGGAGCGCAGGCAGTGGCTGGGTTCATACAGTGAGATTAAATCAGTGATGTAAGATGGTGCAAGGCCATGCAGGGCTTTAAAAGTACTTAATAAAATCTTTAAATCAATCCTATACTTCACAGGTAGCCAGTGTAGTGAAGCAAGAATGGGAGAGATGTGATCCTGTTTCTTTGTGTTTGTCAACAGTCTAGCAGCCAAATTTTGCTGGAGATGGGATATGGCCTTTTGATTGAGTCCGGAATCCATGGAATTGCAATAGTCAAGTCGTGATGAAATGAAAGCGTGGATAATAACTTCAAGATCTGCCTGACAGAGGAAAT
>JBBPCS010059753.1:0-17755 GCA_037974645.1 Hollardia meadi
TGAGATCCGATCACAAGTGGTCACTCAAGACGCATTTGGAGACACATTCTGCTGCCAGGTGAGAACACGCTACTCAGAGCTGTCCACTTGTGATCAGATCACTCAGATCGGATTTTAGTACCAGGTGAAAACGGCCTCTAAGTGTCTGGATTGGTTATGTGGTCCATATAATCCAGCCGTAGTCAAAATGTTGAACACTAAATTTATTTTTAGTTTAAATTACTTTAGCAGTATTTTCTAAATCTTTGTCTCCACCACCTCCAGCGTTTTCTTCAGTTGCCACTTCTTATTGTGTGTCATCACTTACGAATCAAGTTAATTTCTCTATGTTTAATACAGAAGTTTGGTGAAAGTGCTGTTTTTATCAGGACAAAAAACATTTTAATGCATCTGCAATAGCTGTGCCCAGAGGAATTATGGTTAGGAGCACCTGACCATATTACCCCAGGAACACCTTTAGGGAATTTCTTCAAATTGATCACAAACGTCCAGTTGGACTCAAAGATGATCTCATTAAAATCTGGTGGCCACAGGTCACTGTGACCTCACCAAACACATTTTTAGTCATAACTCAATAATTCATACGCTAATAATGACAAAATTTCACACAAATGTTGAACAGGATAAAATGATGAAGTGATGACATTTTATATCCAAAAAGTCAAAGATCAACTTCACTGTGACATCATAATGTTCTGCAGAAACACTGTTCTGGCCATTATGCAACACCATAACTGTGCTGTCAGGTTGTGTGTGTGAAGCATCCACGTTTTAGAATTTGTAGCTTCTTTGTTGCACAGCCATATCTAAAGGCATTATAGTCCACCACAATCTCATTGGTTCTGCTGATATTGAGCTTCAGGTGATTGTTGTTGCACCGTGTGATCAAGCTCTTTATCAGTCACTACATACAGTATATTATATCCTCCATCCGTGTGTTGCAGCCAGTGGGCTCCCCCAGCCCAGTCTTTCCAGAGGAGAGACCTGTTCACCTGGCTGACGGACAGCCTGCCTCCCTGAACCACAGGACTGCAGCTTCTCCAGAGCCAACGGGGTCCAACTGCAGGTACAAAAAACACCAATAACATCATAGCATCAGAGTTTCTGTGTCACATACCAGCTTGATAGTCAGTCAGTTAGTCACAGTAAGTTCTTGTTTTTTTGTGATAATTCCTGACAAGTTATGAGTATCATGATTGAAAGAAGTCATCTTTCCTCCGGGCATCAAGGTTCATATCACTACCAGACTAATTTTAAATTAAATTTGTGTAATTCTCACGGAGAATGTTGATTTGAAAACTCATCATTGTTTTCAGTGTCAACCAGGTCATTCATGTGAGTGAATATATACATTCCAGAATATATGAATGAATGATTTAGTGATGATTCTTTTAATTGTAGTTGATAGTGTAACAATAAGATGATTTTACATTATATGGTTGTCTAATAGTAATATTACATAGAAATAGAAGAATATATCAAGAAAAATGGATACTGTCACCAGTATTCAAGTTTTTGTAGATATTTGATGCTTTTATTATCTAAAGAAACAACATGAAATCAGGAAAAAGATAAAACGATACTGATACAAGTTATTAACAAGTTAATAAGTTATTCTGAGCACAAGATAACTTGAACATATTAAAGGAATAGTTCATCCCAAAATGAAAATTTAGTCATAACGTACTCACCCCCATACTGATGGAAAGTCAGGTGAAGATTCATAGTCCACAAAACATTTCAGCGTTGCAGCTTTCTCCTAAACAACTGAATTTAATTTACAAAAGATGTTGTGCATTGCTTGACTGAATTTTGGTTTTTGGCTTAACTGTTCCTGACCAGTAGTCCTCATGGAGACCAAAGACCATTCCTAATGTGTCAAAACATAATTTCTGTGTGGGTGTGTGCGTTCATGCATGTTGTTAGACATTGTGGATAAATGAATTTAAATGCAATAAAACTTATTTGTTTATCAAAACAATATGTTGTTTTTGTTGTATTCTAAACTCAGCAGTTTCCAAAAGGCTTTGTTTGCTAATTTAAGTCACTAACATTTACTTCTGTGGGAAAAGGACCCCCCTACCTGATTTTTATTTAGTATCTTGTCACCTTTTTCACTTCTCTACAGTTTGCAGGTCTGTTTATAATTGGTTACACAAAGCTCTAAACTCTAAACCAAAAGCTAAATGTCTCTCACTGTATGTGTCCCTCAGGGAGAGACGCCTCTTTGCTCACTGTAACTCTTATCTGTATGTTTCCACCCATCTCGCTCAGCCCATCTTCTTCTTCATCCACCAGCCGACAGCAACGTTCTACCACAGAGCGACTACCAATCAGCAGACAGGGAATGGTCAGCGGGGCGGGGGATCCTGCAGCCTGCGGGTCGACGGTGCACTACTACTGGGGGGTTCCCTTCTGTCCACGAGGCCTGGACCCAGACAGCTACACACAGGTTTGTCTTATCTTAATAAATGAATAATTAATGAACACTTATTCAGTTACAAAGTTCAGAGACCAGTTCCACTAATGAATAGATTTTTCTATAGAACAGTTTTGATGGATACGTGAGACACTCGCACTTCTCTCCCGCTCCCTTGTCTTCATTGGACTTGATTTGCAATACTTTACAATATACTTTATTATGATTATTATTTATTACTGTTATAACTTTGTTTACCAACAATGGTTTTCCAAAGTGTTCTCGAGCCCATGTAGCAATATCTATGTGATATTCTCGATGGACACTCGCCCCATCCTTGCTTATGAATGACTGAGCCTTTCCAGGATGCCCCTTTCATACCCAATCATGATGATATCACCTGTTACCAATGAACCGCTTTACCTGTGAAATGCTCCAATCAGGTGTTTTTGAGCATTCCATAACTTTCCCAGTCTTTTGTTGCCCCTGTCCCAACTTGTTTCAAATGCTTTGCCTCCATCAAATTCAGAATAACCATATATTTACAAAAATCTATGAAGTTGATGAGGTAAAACATTAAATATATTGTCTTTGTACTGCATTCAATTGAGTGTATGTCAAAAAGAATGAACAAATTATCACATTCAGTTTTATTGATGTTATAAACAGTGTTCCAATATTTTTGGATTCAGGGTTATGGCTGGCGGTACCATATCACTTTTATATACAGTATATGCTGACTTTGCTGCAACTATTCACACCACTGTGTCACTTTACTCGAGACAGTGTTGCACTATTACTTCAAGTAGAACACTGTTTGTCAGTACTGTATGAGTACTCCTATTCCTTGTTTTTTTTTCTTGAAACAGACTTTTCCCCTCTGAGGTTCAATAAAGAGTTATCTGAAGTAAAAATACAGATCATCTCTGATTGCAGCGTCTCAGATGTGAGGAGATTTTTCTGTTACGATAGACCTTTTTCACGGCAGCCATATTGACACGAAATTGCAGGTAGACACAGGTTTAAATGAAATTACTTAAGGTTTAGTTCCATTTATTGTAGCAGAGACTCTTCAGTGAGCCAACATGCACATGTGTTTACCTTACTATTCATGTCAAAATGGCTGCTGTGAAAAAGGTCTATTGTGAACTGAACATCTTTAGACTGTTTGTCAGACAAAACAAGATATCTCCTTTTCAAATAATCTATGAGGGCAACTCGCACTGGATTATTTTGTATTTTCTTTTGCAGATTTTCTGTAAATTCAGTTAAAATTTGAGCTATATTTGGATGGAAACCTGGTTTATCTTTCTTCATCTCTTCTCTCAATAAGCATATATATGATCTCAATAATACAAAAAAATAAAAACGGCAGAAACTTTATATCTATTTCTTCTTTCTTCATCTGTTTTTCTGCTTTCAGGTGATCCTGGCTCAGATGGAGGTGTATGAGAAGAGCCTGAAGCAGGCTCAGAGGTGTCTGCTGAGGAAGGCTGAGTGGGGTGAGGCCATCCTGCCACAGCCCGAGGTACATAAAGAGTTTAACATGGATGCTGTCTAACTGATGCATGAATTCTTTTTTTATTTGCTGGACTGGATCTTGATTCAGAAGAATGACACCGTAATCCAAACACAGGTCTGACAGAAGATACGTCTGGAGGAAGTGTATTAATAATATATTAATATTATTTTTTTTCTAGAAATCTCCATCATCTGAGTCGCCTGCTGAATCACCTCAAGAGCTTTTTCCTCGAAGGTAAAACGTGCAAGAACTTTGTGCCAAAATTTGTTGCAGTCACACAGGATCAAAAAGTAAGACAGTGACGTAGCTCTTCAGTCTCTAACCAGAACGTTTGTGCTAAAAGAATAACATGCAAATAGAGAAATAAAAGTCTGTTTTCATGCAACATGACTACGGTGTCTTCCTGCATTCCTCACAGCAGAGTTGTGTGAAAGTTACCAGCAGAAACACTGAGCGAGCTAGATAACTGTAGAAATGGTCCATCAAAGAATTACGAAACAGTTATTGACAGTCGTACATTGCATGGTGCCACGAGTGTGCAGAGTCAATGCAATACAAAACGTGGTTAACCAAATTTTGTGTTGGAGCAAAAAGAGTTTGTTATGAAATAGGGAAAGTTTAACAGCCCACCAGTGGCGGCTGACCTCATTTATTTTCATTGCTAATGTATATTTTTACTTGCTTTTCAAGGGGCAGATGCTAATTTTGGACCCTGACTTCATGGTGCCAATTCTTCGTGTTTACTTCGCTGTTGTGTTTACTTCATAGTGTTGTGTGTACCTTAGAGTGTCAATACTTAGTGTGCACTTAGAGTAATGTGTACTTTATAGTGTTGATAGTGTGTTCTTGAGAGAGCCGATTCTTAGCTTGATAATAGGCTCGTTCAAGATGACCCATTCCTGCGCAGAATTGATCACGGTGATCAGCGCGCAATGCATGCCGCTTAGATTTGTTTGTTGAAACACAGATTCTTAGCATTTACATAGAGTCGTATGTACTTTATGGTGTCAATAGTTAGTGTGTACTTTATGTATATATTGTATTTTATGTTGCATTTAAACTTTCTCTTTCTTGATCTGTGCTGCACCTGAACTGATGGCTGCTGTGTATTTAAATACACTTTCAGACGTCGCCTACGACTGAGAAGTAAAAAACCAAGTGACACAGCTGATACTCCTCTAGCTGAGGCAATGGAGGAAGAAGAAGACAACAAGGGCGAAGGGGACGAAAGAGAGAGCAAAGAAGAAGAGAAGAGGAATGAGGGAGAAGTAGAAGAACAGGTGGATACTGACGACTGTGAGGTTTGTCCAGGTACTCAAGCTCCGCCTTTTCTTTGGACTGCTTGAACTACAGGAGGATGTTGTCATTGTGGTGAAATTTATTTTTTTCAAAAAGGCCATTGTGTCTCTCTAACAACAGAGACACAACTGAGTGACAACGATGACGACGGGACGAAAGATCTGATAATGGTCACTGACGCCGGAGCAGAGGTGAGTTCATGTGCTGAATTTCAGAAGTGCTCCATGTGATCTGCAGGCGGTGCTCCTGAACTGTTGCTCCTGAAATTCCTCCGTTTGTTTTACAACCGGACAAACTTAGAGGGAATTCTATTGGAAGTAACAGCTGCAGACAGAAAAGAAGAAACTGATCAGATCAGTATTGATCAAACTAAACTTTCACACCTCACAATGCTGGAAAGCAGTGTTTCTGGGACTTCCTGTACTATTCATACTTGGTGTTCACTTCACAATGTGTACTTTATTGTGTTTACATTATAGTGTTAATGCTTGGTGTGTCCTTTATAGTGTTGATGCTTGGTGTGTACTTTATAATGTTGATGCTTGGTGTGTACTTTATAGCGTCCATGACCATGTTTCTGAGTTTTGTTGCATTAGCTTAGTGGTTTTGACAGTGACATATAAATAAGACAAATAAGACATTCAGATTCGGTTCATTCAGAAGCTGAAAAAGATTGGAATCAACAACCTTACATGTTTTTCCTGCTTCAGCCTGATAACACACCAGCCTTTACCTGGCAGGTCGCCATGATTTGCTGTCACACATTTCCAGATAACATAAACTTCAATGATCCATGACAGGAACATGTCACTGCAAGAGCAGAACAGACAATCATATAGATAAAAATAATAAATATCACTGTTTATTTCATCACTACTTCAGCATTTTCTCCCACTTTGATTTCAGTCTGACTGTAAAACGAGTCCCCTCACCTTGTTGGGTCTTTCCACAGCTGCCATCTAAAAGCCCGGAGCTGCCTGGCGTCAAGATGATTCTCCAGGATGATTCTCCAGCTGTGGTTGAGCTGCAGGAGGAGGAGATTGAGGTGGACGGTAAGGCTGCACATTTAACGATAAGAACAAAAAAACAGTATTTGTAGTTTTGCATATTTATTGATGCAAATTTCAACAGATTTTTAAACCCTTCCCTACAAAGACAAAACACAGGAACTGCATATTCGGTCGAAATTGAATTATGACTATTTCTGACTTTTTCTCACTGATTTTTGCAATACTAAAACTTGTGCCATAGCTGCATATACTTTAGTGAAAATGGCAAGTTCAGCTGTTCATCAGTCAGGTGACCTGGGCTAGCCTTTGCTAATTCTAAAGCTAAATGCATGGATTGCTTCTTCTTTAGCTGTCATTGAAAAATATCAATTTTACGTAACCGAAGCGGTCTGTAAATGTAATGATGGAGAATGACTCCTGCTAAAGCTAAATAGCTTAGCAGAGTTAAATTACCGATAAATCTACAGTACATCTATTAAATATATTTCTTGTATTGATTTTAGTATAAGTAATATTAGCAGATGGACAAGCAGATACAGTGAATGCCTGTAAAATAAAGTTTAACCATTCCAAATAAGATGTATTTTCTTGTTGTAAAGGTGTTTGGAGCAAAAATAATTAGCTTTAGAGGCATAAAATAAAGACATTGGAGGTGGAAAACCTTTACCTCCTTCACTGTTTCTGTAGTTACTGCTCTCTGACTCTGAAAAAAAGTGTCTGTGACTGTTTTCAGCTCCTGTGGACAGAAAGATGGAGGGAAACATCCCTGGTAGAAGCAGCCAACTGGGAGGACAGCATGTGAATGAAGAGGAGGTAGAGGAGGAGAGGGCAGATCCAGAAGTAGAGGAGACAAAAGCTCCAGGGCTTCAAAGGTCAACGTCTCCCGAACTGGAACCCGCCATCGACCCTGAGATCCCCGAAAACAGCGTGGACTGTCCCATCTGTCAGGGATCCTTCCCTGTGACGGAGATCGAGATGCACGCTGCGTACTGTGATGGAGAGGTGGCCGTCACCGACAAGAGGAGGCCCAAGGCTGACTCCTTCCAAGGTGACAGAAACTTTTAACACCTCAATACATTAGAAGACACTCGGGCCTCTAGTTTCACGGCTGTAAACTTTGTAGATTGGTTTTAACATTGGTCGGATCCGTTTCTGTCAAACTAACAATATATACATTGGTGAGATGATCGTGTAAAACATGTAAAACTGAACTTCAAATTGATTTTTTTCTTATTTTAAGGAAAAATAGGAACATTTCTCACATCCCACAAGCTTCCCATTGATTTAGTCAATGTGAACTGCAGTTTTGGGTTAAAAGTGAAATGTTTTTGGATGCCGGTCGTCTTTGTGTGAGATGTCCAGCTGTTAACATCACTTGTTGTTGTGTTGATGCTTTAAAACCTTCCTCCTCTTTGTAGTGTCATTGAAGCCACGTAGGAAGAGAACAAGGAGAGCAGAGGTGGCTGATGAAGAGACTAACGACTCCTCCACACCAGCCAGGTAAGTAGGTGTGACCTCAGGTTGTTTTTAACAGGAACGGCTCAGTGTTTTCACACAGACTGTTTTTTAAAAATGTGTTTTTTTGTCTTATTTTCCACAGGAACCAAGAGAAATGTTATATTTGTCAGACAGCAGTTCCTCTGAGAGACTACAGCAGTCACACAGAGCTCTGCATCAAACAGCAGGAATCAAAGTCTGGAGCAGTAAGCCTCATATGACACTGAACAGTACACAACAAGTATTTATTTCTTTTTATTTATTACTTGTTGAGGATAAAGAATAACTTTTTTTTCTATTTTTCTGACCTTCTAGAAGGAAAATCTGCTGTCAGCTCTGGAGAAAACAGAGAGCAGAGATTCAGGTGAGTCTTAAAATCTAACCAGACTTTTCCATTGGAACTTTTAGCCGCACTGAGTTACGCTGATCTACATTTCCATCACCAGTTTAAACTAGAATTGCAATGATTAGTTGATTAAATTAACTGCCAATGATTTTAATAATTAATGAATCATTTCAGTAATTTTTCAAGCAAAAATGTCAACTTTTGCTGGTTCCAGCTTGTTAAATATTCAGCTTTTCTTTGTAATTTATGAGTGTAAATGAAGAGACTTTGGATTTGGACAGTTGTTTGGGCAAACGAAGCAATTTGAAGACGTCACTTTGGGCTCTGGGAAATGAGTCTTTTTTTAAATGATAAATCATGAAAATAATTAGCAGATTAATCGCTAATGAAAATTATTGTTATTGCTATTGTTTCAACCCAACATTTCCTGATAAGCTTTTAAATTACAAAATAGTGAGGGACTTTTGTTGTGAAGAATTTATGGGAAGTGAAATGTGTTTGTGGCATAATTAGTGGAGCTTTGATAGCAACTATTCTTAAATAATACTTTAAGTTGAAAAAGTAGAAGAAGAAACAGCCACAGTGAGACTGCAGCATTTTTCTGGTTTACGGGTGAGATTTTCACCTCAGATCACGACTCGTTTTTTGCAGCTTCAGAGCTAAATATCATCAGCAGTAGAATCAGGTTTCTCTTGACTTGAGTTGATTCATATTTTCCTGACATGTCTTTGTTCTGTGATGACAGAGGCCAGGCCGTCTGGTTCCAAACTCCAGCCAGGGTGAGAGTCTTTGAATGTTTGTTACATTGTTACATTATCATTTTTTTCTAGTTTTGGATAGAAAAAGTAATCAAATGCAGGAATCTTTTGACTGGAGAAGTTTTGATACTACTTGGTTACCTTAAAGGTACTGATTACTTGTACCCAGCCCTAATTTCATCTCTTTATCTAACTATAACACAAGGAACACAGACCGCATTCATTTAAATTGCCCGATAGACAAGAACAAGAACAAGCACACCCAGGACAAAAGAACAGGGAAGGCAGTAAAACTAGCCAATACGAGCACACATACGTTTGATTGGCAGCAGAATCAACCATTGGAAGGCTGTAAACTGCGTCTACGGATCAACCTCCGTTTGGATTTAAAACATTACTTTAACTTTAAATTTTTAAACAAACATACATATAAACACGCTTCTCTCCTGTGTTGTTGCTAGTTGTTACTCTGAGGTAAACAGAAAGTGATGTGTTTGTCTTTGTCACAGCGGCGGCAACAATAATACCACGTGGAAACACTAGGGGTTTCGAATTTAGGTATAGAAAAATAAAATTTGCTTGGTGCAAGTTGCAACATGACTTCCTGTGAAAATACAGTGTCCATAGCTCATTGCCATCAAAATAAAGGGAGTTTATCTTGGAAACATTAGCAAATTGCAAATGTCATTGTCAAAACTTCTGGTTTCCTTCTGAACACCTGCCATCACATTACAGGCAGGAAGTCCGAAACAGGAACAGCACAGAGAATCGGGTCCATTTTCAAAATAAAAGACTACTGATCGTATATCACATCAAAACAAGAAACCATTTAACTATGTAGCCTACTTACAATGGATTGAACAAATAAGTTTATTTTTTGCAGTAAAATTGTCTAATTCCAGCCTGGATTTGTGTTGTTGTATTAGAGATGTCATTGATCTGCGGAATGATGATGATGATGAGGAGGACGAGGACAAAGGCAGTGTTTCAGCGATCAGGATCAGCAACTCCCCCATCAGATCCTTTACTCCCATCTCAGAGGCCACCAACTGCCTCATCGACTTCAGGAAACCACATCGGTCCAAGAAGCTGAGCCAGAGGCGAAGATGAGGAGGAAGAGGAGGTGATCCTGACTGAAAATCCTGGAAACCAGAGCCTTAACTAATGACCTAAAGAATCTTCAGGTTTATATCAACATTAGAAAAGACTTGTTTTGAACTTACTGATGTTGAATTTTGGAGTTAAATGAATACAGATTATCTGTTCGGAATCTCTCAAGAGAAACCTGATTACGACTCTTTGTGCCGCTTTTTTGTATTAGTTCATGTCGAAGGTGTTTCAGACTACCTCTTCATGTATTGAAGCATTTCCTTTTTGTTACTGTAGCTCTGGGTTAGCATAATTTGTCTCTGCTGTTAGTAAACAGCACCATGTCTCAGAATGTACTTTAAATTCATACAAACAACATTTTACTGGCATTAAGCTTGAAACATGAGAAGGGAATTATTTTTGTATCCGTGATAACGTTTTGTTGGGCTGGATTGCCATGAAATCATTTTCTCCACAAGATCAATCAATAGTGACTTTGGTGATCCTCTGACTCCTCCTCTAGCGCCACCCTGAGGTCAAAACACTATGTTTATGACAGGAAAGCTAATGACGGATTCAACCTCATCTGTGAGCATGTGTAGATGCAAACATGAAGCATGCTAATTTTAACATAAACTAAATTGTTAGCACGCTAATTAAGCATTGATTTTTCAGGGACGATAACGACTATTAGTAATCAAGGAGCGATAACGATATTTGGAACTGATATACATTTGTAGTAAAAATATCTTTCAAAGTTTAGAAAAAAACACTTATGGAATGTACAGTAATTAAGTACAATTTACTCAAGTACTTAGTACTTAGTATAATTTTGAAGTACTTTTACTTTCTTTGAGTGTTTCTGTTTTTTCTGCTACCTTATACTTCACTACATTTATTTGAAAACTTTAGTTACTGGTTACTTTGCAGTTTCAGATTGTTAATATAACTATAAATACTATTATATGTTACTCCTTTTAAAATGTATTTATCGTTGATTTGACCAAAAAATTTGATTATTGTATGGGATAATTATTTGAATTGAATATTGGGTAAAATAATCGGCCAGGCCAATAATCAGTCTATCTCTAATGCTAATTTTAAATGTTAAATATCAGCATGTCACCCTAAAATGCTGCACAAACATAAAATTGGAAATTTAACATGCTAACTAAACACGTTCACAAGCTGATGAGAACTTTAGCTAAGTGTTACCATAAATCCAGACTGATCTTGTTTTTCTAGGTACGGCATCACATCAGAGCAGTAAAACTGTTAATTTGTTAAATGAAATTATGATTACATTTGCTAATGATTATTTCTGACAGCAATGTGTGGTTGCCTGTTGTAGCATATCATTTTTTTTAAATGTAATATTTGGAAAATTTGTACTTTGATGCATTGTCAGTATCTTTCTTGAAACTTTTTATGCCAATAAAGGCCTTTTGAATTTAATTGAACTGGAAAAAAAAGCTATTCTACCACAGGAAACCACACACCGCTGTCAGAAACTATTATTTGCAAATGTAATCATAATCATAACTAAACTTAACAAATTAACAGTTTTTAAAGTGGTGTGACCAAGTGGTGTTGCTGTACTGAGCTTTCCAAGACGGCGGATCAGATCGGGTGATGACAGACAGATGGAAAAACAACCGAGCCAATCAGAGCTGATTAAGAATGGTGATGTCATCTTCCTGTGCCAGAGTTAAAAAAAAAATTTTTTTAAAAAAAGGAGACAAAAGTGGCAACTAATGCTAATTTTCATTATTGATTCATCTGCCAATTATTGTCTCCATTGATCAGTTATTTGTTTTATATATGAGGTATCAAAATGTCAGAAAATAGTCAAAGTTAAGTTCCTAGAAGCCTAAGTGACGCCTTCAAAGCCCTTTTTTAATCCAACCAAAAGTCCAAAGATATTCACTTAACAATCATAAATGACAGATGCATAAAATTCTCATATTTGATTATCATAAAATAATTTCCTGTCAAACAATTAGTTGATTAATCGCTTGAGCTCTATGTGGATTAGATGAATGCATCTCTGTAGACTGATGTAATTTAGGCTGCTGAAATATTAAATGACATCAGACTGAATAATTAAGTGAACAGGAAATAAAATTAAACTGATTGTCAGGCTAGTTAAATGTTAGCTTGCTAACATGCAAAAGTTTAGATGGTAAAATATCAGATATAAACATGCTCTAACATGTTGAATGTAGCAATGTTAGCATGCTAACATGCCTGCATTCGCTTTCAGCTCAAAACACAGATGAGGCTTTGTACAGCTGACTGTATAAAATGTTTCAAAATGGCCACCATACTGAGAATCAACCCTTTTGATAAAGGTTACAACATGGCCTCTCCTCTGGTGCACCCTCGAAAGCGAAAAATATTTGTTTAAAAAAAAGTTGTTTCTTCATTTAACATCTTTCAAACAGTTTTTAGTTTCTGGTCTGTAATGAGGCATTACTAGCAAGCTCTTAGAAATGACAAAAAATGAAAATTCGATCTTTTAAACAAATGAGGAAAGATGGGAGAGCTTGAAGGGCCCTGACAGCAGCTAAAATAAAACATTGCCTACTATTCAAGGTATGTCCTCTGTTCAGTGCACATCTCTCATTGGATAAAAGAAAATTCAAAAAATTTTAAATCTCAAGGTTTTAATACAATCAGAGCCTCTGACGAGTTTAATCCTTTGCCTTGTTTCCTACCAGATATTAGCATTTGTTAGCACGTACGACTCCAGCATGAAGCACATGGAAAGAAGTGTGATTAAAGTCTGAAGACTCTGAATTTCCCCTTTAAGGTCACAAGCAGCAGCATCATGAGACAAAGGTTTGTCCTACTGCAAGTGAACGCAACATTAGTGTGTTTTGTGTTTCTGTGACGATTGAATTTGAACCTAAGCTGCTCAAAAGTGTTGTCACTTTCCTGTATTATGATTTTGTCTTTTCCTGCTTTCTCATCACAGTGGACCATTCTCGTCACCCAAAACATTTCCTGTAAAGTTGATGAAGATCATTTTTAAGAAATCTTTATAATTTGTTCTGTTCTTTGACTGTATGTTCAGTATTGAACACTGTGTCAGCACTTTAGAGTTAAATTTGCTAACCAATGTCACAAAACAGAAGTAAAGTCTCTGTAATGCACTGAACACACACATTGTTTCATTGATGGAAGAGATACGGGTGGTGCTACATGTTGTTTTTTTTAAATTATCTTTGTCCTTGAGAAACTCTTCACAGTGTCTAATGATGGACAGATACAGTGTTTGGCTGATCTTTCTGCTGCCATCGTTACATTTTACTTTCAAACTGCCGGCCAGAGGTTTGTAATTTCTCGTGAGACTTTTCTTTCATAAGACTATGTCACAATCTTCAGTTACAGAAACCAGGCCAATGTTGAGGAGAGAAAAGTGTTAAAGTTGAGTTTAAATGAAGGAAGAACATCCTGAAAGCTGTGAAGTAAAAACGGTGGATATACACTATATGGCCAATAGTATGTAGATTAATCTGCTGCTCTAACAGATAGTGTTGGTGGGAATGTATTTAGATCCTTTAGTAAAAGTACTGCATTGAAAAGGTCCCCTGTGACCGTTCTACTATTAGAAATGACATCATTAGATGATTCTGACTCCTGCATTAATGTAACGGCAGGATTTTACTGTTGTAGTTGGTTGAGGTGGAGCTCATTTTGAACTATATTATACAGTATAGGACTGCAACTAATGATTCTTTTCATTCTGGATGAATCTGCTGATTATTTTCTCCATGAATCAATTGATTATTTGGTTTGTAAACATTCTGAAAATGGTGAGAAATGCCGTCACAATGACCCAAAGTGACACAATGTTAGTTTTGTCTAACCAACTGTTTTGGGTGATTCCTGAGCAGTATTTTTGTGGTGTGGCAAAGCGCATTGTCCTGCTGCTGGTGTTTGGGTCGGTGGTGCGTAGGTGTCATCTACATGAATGCCAGGACTGAAGGTTTCCCAGCAGAACATCGAACTGCAGCAAGATGATCAGTATTATTCACTTCACCTGTCAGTGCCTTTAATGTTGTCGGCGCAAGAAAATTTATTTTAAACCAGCATTATTTTGGGGGTGAACTGATCCCAGATCTCCTCGTGCGCCTTTTACGCGCAGAGAAACACCTGGCGCTGCTCCTCCAGCTTCATTTGGACTCCATAGTAACCACAGCAAGGTGTCTTCTTGTCGTTACGCCTCGGCTCTGGTTGTCGCTGTCGGTTTGTTTAGTGAAATCAGCTGTCTCGATTCGAGCAAACAGGAGAGCCGCGCCCGGCGATCCTTAGCGTCTGTGAGCTGAACAAACCCAGCGCGTCTCACCGTGTTGCGTCATGTGTGCGTCTTCAGATGCAGGGGGTGTAAACACTCACAAACTGAGCAGTTCTTCACTCAGGAAGTTGACTCCTGTCAGTGTGAGCAGCGAAGCGCAGGACGCAAAGGTGAGTGACTTTACTTCACTTTGTGCAAAGACAACATGCTTTATTTGTTACACGAGGTGTTCAGAGAGAAGTCTGCTGTTTCATGAGGGTGAAGAAGTGGCTCCAACATTTTACATGAAAATCAAGCCAAAGCTCAGAATTTTTAGTGTTTCATCCTCACTGAAACAGCAACTCTCCTTCACTCCACACAGGGGCCCTCTGCCTCCTCTTTAAAGGACCCCAGAGCCCCCCTGAACCCCAGGTAGATTAAAGCTGTACCTCCACCTGTTTGGTTGCAGTAGTATTGACTCTTTTGTAGGGCTGCCATTAATGATCATTTTCACATTAAATCATTTTTTAAAAAGTGAAAAAGTTCTCATCACAGTTTCCCAGAGCCCAAAGTAACGTTTTCAAATCGCTTCTTTTGTCCAACCAACAGTCCAAAAGCCAAAGACTTCTTCATTTACTATCATAAATAACAAAGAAAACAGCAAATCCTTATGTTTAAGAAGCTGGAACCAACAAATGTTTGACATTTTTGCTTGAGAAATGACTGAAAAGATTAGTTGATTGTCAAAATAGGTGACAACTAATTTTCACTTTGATCGAAGAATCAATTAATCGACTAATCGTTGCAGCTCCTGACGTGAACTTCTTTAAACCGTCTTAAAGTGGGTCAGATGTGCTGCCGCTCTTCTTTGTGCACAACTGTCTCAGGTTACTCACTAGATTGTGGATGACTTTTACATGTCTGATGAAAGCTGTCCGACAGACATTTTTTATTTGTAAATGAAGAAAAGACGGCAGCTGAAATGGGCCAAAACGTTTCACGGTCTGTCACTGCTCAGGAGCGACTCTGACGGGGCGTGGCTCAAACACGACTGACAAAAACTGCATCCCGGTGGAAGAAAGGTGAGTGTGACCGGTTTTCATTCAGGCCAACAGGGGCGGCGACATTCTCTCTGACAGATGCCTGATGTGTGATCGGTGCAGTTTCCTTCTTATTGGTTGGATTCAACTTGAACAGGTGGAGTTAAACAAGCACAGATCCGTCCTGTAATGTGATCTCAAAGAGACACTTCACCCATAAACACAACTAAAACCTAATCTTGAGTGTTGTCACCAGCTGGAGGTCAGATGTCACAAGCTTTGTGTTGTAAGTAGAGGAAGCAACGCCGCACCGTCTCATCAAAGGAAAAAAAAAAGTCCAGTATTACTTAACCCACAGTACAGAAGTATTAGCAACAAAGTCAAAGAATGTTTAAATTATTGGATCATAATTGATGTATTAAGTGGTTCTTAAGTTTAGTGGAACTAAACTAAACTTTTCTTAAAGGGACAGTTCACCCCCAAATCAAAATACATATACTTCCTCTTACCTATATAGTGCTGTTTATCCATCTAGATTGTTTTGATCTGTGTTACTCAGTTTTGGAGATATCAGCTGTAGAGATGTCTGCCTTCTCTTCAATATAATGGAACTAGATGGCACTTCGCTTGTGTTGCTCAAAGCACCAAAAAATACATTTGAAAAACTCAACAGAAATGTCTCTTTCCAGAAATCGGTTAGTTAGGTTAGTCAAGATAATCCACAGACCTTGTTGTGAGCAGTTTCACGTAGGAACTATTTTCTTTCTACAAAACTATACCGTATCACTGCGCAGAAGGAAAAATGCATCCTTTCATAGACGGGAGGCTTGTGACTGCTTGCTTGGCGGGATGTAAACATTAAGGGTATTCTCTTAATGTTAACGGTAGCTGTAACGTTAGCTAGCTTAATTAGTTTAGTTAGCCTCTAGACCGACACTTCTGTGAAAAGTAAAAAGTACACTATTTCCCTTTGACATGAAAGTGTCATTAAAGGAAAACCTCAACCAGAGTATCTTTAAGGTTCAATATGATTAATAAAAAATGACCTGATCGGCATCAGTGTAGACCTGTTAGATGATAATATTCTCAACAAAACAGATAAAACACCTGTTATCCAGTCATCGTGATCAAATTTCAGACTATTGCACTGACTCTGGGGAGAAAAAACACCTGAATTAATTTTGATTTATATTAATTTACTCATGAATTCAGACACTTTAACTAATGGTATGATGATTAGGTTCAGTATTTTGGAGAGGCGGAAGCAGCTGTCCTCAGTAATTATGTGCGCTCTGAAAATGTGACTCCTGTTCTCAGTATTGACCAGCGCTTTCAAGGAGAGATCAAGGTTCTGACAGTGAACTTCCCAAAAATAAAAGATGATCTCACATGATGATCTGCTGCCTCCTCTTCACTGTGTGTTCTGATTGGTGTCCCAGCAGGAAGTGAAATTGGGTTCGTTCTGCTTTTGTGTCACTCAACGTTCCTGTTTGCGGATCAATCGGACTTAATACTGTAAACCCTTTTTTCTTTGGAAAAAAAGATTCTGGGTGATTTGTTTACATTTTGGTGTAAAAAGTACCTAAAAGTAATACTTAAAGAGTAAAAGTAAAGATATTGTGCTAAAATATTACTTAAAAGTGAACCCATACAAATAGTACTTGAGTAAAAGTCAAGTATCTGATATTAAATCTACTTAGGTATCAAAAGTATAAGTTAAAGTAATACATACATGATGTATATATACTGTACACTAGGTCTCAACCGATTATCAGCCTGGCCAATAATTGGATCCGATATTTAACATTTTTCCAATTGTCAGAATCAATGTTTTTTTTAATCAAATGCTGTTAAAATAAATTAATTTAAAAATATTAATCTGAAAAGTAATTAGTAACTCATAAAGTCATAAACAGGTGGAGTTAAAGTACAATATTACAATAGTACAAAATGTAAGTGGAGTGGAACTATGTAAATATAAAAAAAATGGAAATACTCAAGTAAAGTACAAGTACCTCAAAATTGTATGTGATAACAGAACTGAGTAAATATATTAGGTCAGATTCCATCACTACTTTTGTTCACTGCTGAACAATTACCTGCATAACAAAGGTGCATTCAAAGCAATTAGGAATTGATTAGGAAATATGAGTGCACATGAATGCACCGTCTCAGCTGAATTTTCAAACAAACCACATTTTAAACTGCATGCCCAGGCCTCTAAATATGTTTAAAGGGAAGACTTGAATTTGAAATAATAAAAAAAGAAATCCATACCGGTGTAATTTACACTGGGGATGTTCCCCGCACTTTTCTAAATCCTATTTTCGTCCCCTTCACTTTCACTTTGATTCATTCCTAAAATACCATGAAACAGTGTCCTCTGAGTTAACATGCTCATTTGAGTCACCGTCTGTTATTATCCTGCACTCAGTGTTCAAATTTACAAGCAATAGCAGGGAAAACCTGCAGACTGATCAGGGATTAAAAAAGCCC
>JBBPCS010059881.1:0-17745 GCA_037974645.1 Hollardia meadi
CAGCAGAATATTGCACTGTAGTGAGATGATCAATGTTATTCACTTTAACCGTCAGTGGTTTTAATGTTGTGGCTGATTAGTGTAAGTCCAAGTGTGTATGTCTAGCCTCTGCAGATATTTTGACCAAGAAAGGATGTCCATGTTATATAAGGTGTGTAAGGGTGCCGTCTGCCTGTGGATCACAGTATACTCCTCATGCCTGAGTGCTCTGTCTCTGGGCAGCTCTGTCTGCCAGGACGGACCCACTGAACCACTGCACTATGCTCACCCTCAGGGTTCATTCCAGGTCGGAGGAACCCAGAGGCACAGACACATACAGAGAGAAGCCAACAATCCCAAACACACACACTCTGGATTGTGCCGACAAACCCTATGAATGTAGAGCTGCGTGTGCAACAAAGGAACAGTTAAGACTACACTAGCACACCTTTTGTACGTTACGGATCTGACATCACATTAGATTTCAACATTACAACACATTAGTTTTTTGTACCTTGAGTCCATCTCACAAAGAAGGTCATTTCAGGGGTACTTTCATACGCAGGACTTTCTTGCATAAAAATTCTGATGTAAAAGGAGCATTTACATTAAAAAACATTAAGTATGCTGAGTTTCTACTCTGGGGGTTCTTACCCTGGAGGGCCTTGAAGCCTTGCAGGGGAACTCTGGAGGAGCCGGTGACAAACTGCAGCAGCCGGGCTCTGCGCTCCTCGTCGAATGACTCCACTGCTTTCCAGAACCACTTCACAATGTTGCTGTCTGGAGTGCAGTGTTTGAGCCGTGTGTTGGACTTCCAGTCGTTGATGTCGATTTTACCCAGGCCACATACAATCAGCTGCACATCGAGGAAATAAGTAGATATTGGGGCATGTGGAACTTAAATGTACATGGAGGTAAATCAAGCAATGTGACATCTAGATGTGTGCAAACAACAAAGTACCTCGAGCTCCTTCTCATCAAAAGCCTTTAGCAGGTGTTGGGGGATGACCTCATTGAAGCCCTTCTGCAGAGCCAGGAACTGGGCCTCGATGCCTCGCAGAAAACGCCAGTTGACATAGAGCCGGACGTACTCTTTCTTGGTGTCCTGGGTGACGGGGATGCTCTTACCGTTGGGCTTGAGCTCATGCTGGATGATCTCTCCGTAGGCATTGTGTTCAACGCAGAAGGTGTGGTCCAGCACACCTGTGATGTCGTTGTCCCTGGGGAGAGAAACATTTGAATTACTGTGAGGGATTTTGCACATTCACTTTTGGTATATAAAGTGCTTTTTATTCCAAAAACATTGGTGAGCACTCTTTTTTTGAATATGTGTTCATCAGTGAAAAGCAGATGTTAAATGGGAGGGGAAACATGGTCTGAAAACATGTGCTTCAGGAGTACTGATCTAAGAAATATTCAAAAACCCTGGGGGGCGCTGTCATCAAAGTACTCTACTACTTTGTTTTACTTGTATACCCATAGCACACGCAGACTGTAGACAGGAATGCATAATGTTGTGTGTAATGTGCTGCAATTCTTGATCCAGGTGCCCTCTTTCACTTTTCATTTACACACAAAGGTCAACACTGTGATTTACTTGTTTAAAAATGTGTCTTGTACGTACAGGATCCAAACAAGGCTGTTGTGCAGGTCAGGGTCAACAGACTCCATGTCGTCCAGGGTGATGGGTTTACCCAGCAGCTGCTTGTAGAACGGTAAGGTGAAGCCGCCGTCTATGTAGTGGCCATGGAACACTGCCATCCCCATGATACGGCCCACGAAGTGAAAATACGACAGGTGCTCCTGAGGGGAGACAAAATACCTTGAGTTTCCAAATGAAGAGACAGAAGTGAGTTGGCAGCAGAACTGTTTAAAGTATGATTGAAACTCGTTAAACCACCAAATTCACTTAGACAGACTGACAAATTCTTTTCGATACAAGCAGCACAGTCTCGGCATAACAGTGAAACCATGCAAAAGTCTATCCGTGAGATCATGCCTGTTGACTAGGGAGCAATTGTTAAATAACCCAAACAAACACAGAGAGTGTGGATGTTGTATAAGAGAAGACAATGTCTGGTTAGGAGCCTGGTTGGACAGTTTGCATCGGTGTGACATATGCCATTTGCTCAGGGTTCCTGCAGTGTTTCCCAGATTACATTTTAGGGCTGTCACTCACGATTATTTTCATTATCGATTAATCTATTTTCACAATTAACCGTTTAGTCTACCAAATGTCAAAAAAAATTATTAAAAAATTCTCATAATTTCACAGAGCCGTCTTCAAATTGTTTGTTTTTTTCCAACCCAAAACCAAAATCCAGTCCAAAACCCAAAGAAGAAAAGCAGCAATTCCTTCCATTTAAGAAGCTGGAAGCAGCAAATGTTTAACATTTTTGCTTAAAAAAATGACTGAAACAATTTATCGATCATCAAAATAGTTGGCAACTAATTTTCTTCAGATCGACTCGTGGCAACTCTTTTAAATGTAATACTTTTGATGACCTTTTCAATCATGCGTAGAATACAATTTAATATTTTTTTCATAATCATACTGGTCAGTACTTCGCAGCTGTACATAACAATAATTCCTAGAAATGTAATTAATTAATGTTACCAGGACCCAGATATGTGGCAGAAAATGGATGGATGGATCATTACATTAAATAATAAGTTCATTTAAGTTTTTGCTAAAAGTGACACTTGAGACAATAAGCTTTGCTGCTACTTTAGCTAGCAGTAATGAATGTTTGCGACAGGTCTGATGGTGCCAAATGAAACTCCAAAAAGGACTGAACAAACTCTTGCAGCACAATCCACTGTCACACCAGTCTCGTCTTTTATAAATGTATAACATCTCACGGCAGCCCACAAACCCACACTGTATAACAAAATGTTATAACTGATGTTAGTGTCTATGGAAGGCAAGAAACAATATTCAACACCTTCCTAAAGAGATTCAAGAAGGAACTGAATTCAGTGCTTTTTTTAAGACTTCTTATGGTCATGCTGCATTTATTGTTAAGAGTACAATTTTTGGTGTGATTCGAGTAACAACTGTGACTCACAGGGTTGACAGCAGAGTCAGGGTTGATCTGCAGTGTGTAAATGTCATCACGGGAGTACTGGAACAGGCCGTAGTACGGATTCAGCATCTCATGCGACAGCAGATAGAGCCACTCCCTGCACAGAGTACACCACACAGACAGACCCACAGAGGGCAGGCAGGACATAGAGGGGGAGAAAAAAAAGAGTTCAGAACTTATTAACATAAACTGATGAAGAAATTACTACACAAAAGCTGACAAAACACTAGTGTCCAAGTGTGTGCTTTGGCTCCTCCACTAGGAGGCAGACCGCTGTGTAAAAAGTGATTTACAGAACAAAAGTGTGTGTGTTCCATGTACCACGCTCTTCTCCTGCTATGCCTGCTTACCTGGCCACTCCTCCATAATCGAGCCCTTCCTCTCCCCTGAACTTCACCATTAGCCTTTTCCACAGGTCCTTCGGCCTCATCTTCATCACCTGTCGATATGATTCCTGCAATATGGATGCAACAAACACACATACCCCGTCAGACAGTAACAACATCAGTTAGACAGTGCCTGGTATCTGCTGATGCAGAGCCATCTTTTTTTATGTGGCCCTCAGCAGAGAAAGAGTTAACGAGATGCCATTTATCAGTTTGCAGCATCAATGTAAGGGGCCCTGCCTCTGGGGCCAAAAAACACTTGACCAGTTTCAGGGACTCTCCAAACTGACTAACTAATAAATGCTCGACAAAAGGATGAGACTATTCTGCAAAGGACTGACGGCAAGAGCTTAGAAAAAGGAAATATTGCTGTGAACAAATATCAGCTTTATGGTAGCAGCTCTATAAGATGAGACAGCTATACTGTGCTTTTACAGCAGTCATTTCCAACTGCTTCTCTGCTGTGAGATCTCAGCCTCAATCAGTGTTCATCCCACGTGCAGACGGCTCACAGCGTCAGAGGGAGGGTTCATTTAAAGTGGATTAGGGGTAGTTATAATAAACACAGCCATAAGACTATAATAACATATCCAGGTTCCACAGTGCCCTCCAGACACAGCAGACAACACAGAAGTGCTGTGGGAGAAATGGGTGTCTTATCTACACCAAAAAAGTACACATAAAGAAAGACAGGCCTGACAACCCACCAGCTAGTGCTCGCCTGTCCTGTCATAATGTAATGCTTCAGTTGGTCTGGAGACGCTACACAATTATGCCCCCCGCCCTCACCCCCATTCCCTCACATTGAGATCAGCCAACAAAAATGTCTTCGTTCAGATTAACAGACGTGGCTGTTCCAGCACATTCCAGTGCATACTTTATGAGGGTCATGCAGTCTGCTGCAGGTGTTGTTGCTCTAATGAAGGCCCTGCACCTTCTGCGAAAAGAAACTCCCCGGCTGAGAAAGTGTACTTAAGAAAATCTTCATCTCAAACAAGAGGTCTGCTTTAGATTTTGAGCAGACTAGCTTCACACATCATAGATAACTGGGTGTGTCAGAGAAATCATGTTTTACAGCCAAACTGCTAAGGGCAATGAGCTTTATGGGAGTAGACAAGAAGAAGGGGGGATGTTTAACATGACTTAGGTGCTACTATAAATAACTTACAAAACAACACAAAAAGTACAAAAAGAATGAGATAATGTGCTGTTTTGCTACAACCCATTTCTGAGAATCTTTACTAACAGGTTCCCCTTGGGAGGTTCAGATATGAAGACATGACTGAGCTCTTCTTTTCGTCCTCACCTCAAATATTTCCTCACGGGACACCTCAATCCGGCAGTGGCCAGCCTGAGGCTGCTGCTGAGACAGTTCCTGGCGGAGGATCTTGAGCTTCTGAACAAGGTCTCTCTTGTACTTGGGCACCGTGAGGCACTCAGCCTCCTCTGGGAGCTGACCAGGGGACACCAGAGCCTGCTGGGCCTGATCCTTCAACTGGTTCTGACGACTGGAGGGCAGGGAGATGGAGAGCGGCACAGGAGAGAGAGGAGAGTGAGAAACGGGCCAAGACAAAGAGACAGTGAGACACGGAGAGACAAGATGAAAGACAAAAATTGTAAGTCTTAGATGTACCAATACCAAACACAAACAAACTTACTAGTGAGAAAAAAGTACGCACAAGAGGAACGCCAAGAAACTCAAAATAGATGTTTGTTAGAGTCAAACAGCTGCCTCAGCCCCTCACTGACAGACAGACATAGGCGGAGGAGGGATAAGTGGAGGTGAGACATCTCCCTCACACACTCACTGCCCCCCTCTCTCTCTTTCTCGCACGCACGCACGCACGCACACACACACACACACACCTCATCACCTGGCAGAGGCCTGGTGGTGGTCTCACACAGAGAGATGGCAGAACTAAAATAAGGCTTTCTATGGGTGCAAATAGATCCTGGGTTGTTTTTGACTCATGTACACTTGAGGTAATGTGGGACCATCAAGGACACCTTGCAGAGACTTACTGGTATATGTTACAAGTCCATAAATTTGTTGTAAGAAGTGCAGATGGCAGATGTGACAAATAAAAACTTGCACTTTGTACTGGCATGGAAAGCCAAAATACGTAAACTACATACTGTATTTGGTCAAAATTGAGTCATTACGGCAATCTGCTGTTTTACAATATAAAAAATATTATGCTATAGAAATGTATAATTTAGACTGTCACAGGGAGACAGACAACTAGACAGGAGGGCTACATCAAGTGAAAGCTAACTGGTGAGATAGCCACGACTAGCCTCTGCTAAAGCTTACTCAGATTTTTCTAGCTGTTATCCGTGATTAAAAATTATCCGTTTTATTGAACCAACAACTTTGTAATTGGGTTTTCACATAACTAATGAGGCATTAGCTAAATGCTATCATGATGGAGAAATAAATACACCTAAAGGCCTGCTAAAAGAAACTAGCTTGCCAGAGCAGCATTAACCACCATCTTAGCTTTTGACTGTGGTGCAGTTGCAGTTATTGACTTGAAATTATATCAAATATTTAATCCTGCAATGACTTTTAAGATATGGCAAACTCGCTAGCAAACAGTTGCTTACAACTGCACATCAAGCACTTACGAAGCAACATTGGCATTTTTTGGAGTCGTATTTTCAACCACCTGGTGAATGTTAGTCCAATATTCTCTTGTTAGGTCTGTTTTTGGTCTCCACCAACTCCAAAAGGGAAATAGCTGGCTTTTCAGCTGCTAAATATTCCATTATCCTCACCAGCTAGTTGATTACTCTGTCTACGTTTGGCACTGAGCAGGTAATGATGGACCCCTTTTACATCATCAGCCATAGCCACTTTAAATGTATTCAATTGTAGACTGTCGAGGGCTACATTTAATCCCTGTGAACAATGGACTGTGAATGATAAAAATAGTTCATTTTCTTTAAAATAAAAATAAAAAACTAGCATAAATTGAAAAGTGAAAGAACATACTTCGTTTGTCCAAACGCAGAGTGAGGTATCTGCATTTTTAAGGCATTAGCTATCCTGAAAATGTTAACTGACAATTTTATCTTGCTTTTACTGTTTCTGTAGTTGCTGCTCTGCTCTCTTGTAGCACAGTCTAGTTTGAATGAACAAGAATTTAATATTCTCTCAATTCTCAAAAGTTCTGTGTTTACACTTTCCTGGAGACTCCAAAATGTGATAAAAACAAAAGAATTTCAAGAAAGCAGCATTTGATGAAACATTTCAAATAGTGAGGCTGTGAACATCATCTGTGGTCAATGTTGGCAGAGGCCTTGAGAATACAACTTTTGAACTGGCCACTGTGTTTGGGAAGATGGCCTCAGAGGGTGGCACAGTAGAGAGGCACACAACACACACACGGAATCAAAAGAGCCTTTATGGGGCCGGCACCAAAGGATTATTTGCACAATGGCCTTTTGCACTCCAGTGGGGGGTAGCAGGCATGCTCGGCCCTGAGCAGGGCCATAAACACCAGACTCTAGAGGCGAGCACAGAGGGTGGTGGAAGGATATACATGTCACTCTCTGTGTGTGTGTGTTTGTGTGTGTGTGTGGTGTGTGTGTGTGTGCGCGCGTGTAGTATGTATATGTAGGCCCTGACACTCAAAGTGATGCCAAGGTTACAAAAAACATTTTCGCAAAGGTAATTTGATCAAACCACCTTTTTTCAATGGAGCTATAGCTGCGTTTCCACCAAAGTGCTGTCAGTATAGTACCCTTGGTAACCGTACGTGATCCATAATTACAGTACCTAAACCCTAGACCTGTTTAGTCTTTCCACCGCAGACAATATTCTTATGAAGGCAGAGTAGTTACCGGAGCTTCAGGGGTAACCACTTTCACTTTGTCAGCAGTTGGGTAAAAACAGACGATACCTTTCTTAGTTGTGAGAAGCTGAAGCATTTATTAACTGGCTCGGTTCATATTCATGATCAATTTTCTGTTGCTGGCTGACAGCAGAGCACAGACTCTGGTTGCTTGACTGACCAATCAGTCATCTGTGTTTTAACTCTGCCTTTTAGTATTGGATGTGTGCTAGGTACCTCAACATAGGAGTGATGAAAAAAGCAGGACAGTACAGAACGGTTCTATTGGTACCATCCACAACTTTTGGTAATGGAAACGCAAAAATATCCATTCTAATGCGTAACGAACTGAACTGATCCGGACTGCTTGGTGGAAACAAGGCTAAACAAACACTGACTCAGTTCACTTCATGACAGAATACAGTTGTCAAAAGTTAATTTAGCTCAAAACTTCTACTCACGTATCCGCCTTATGATGGGCATTCTCCTCTACCACAATGACAACCTCTCTGACTGAGTGACTGAGTTTGGTTTCTAGTGTCTGCCCAGTAGAATCAAGTTTGGCTTTTCAATCACTTCCTGCTATCCCAGAAAGCCACAGAGCCCCATAGGACACTCGAGACCTCCTCGTGAATCCCTTTATTTCCTGCAGACTAGACTTTGAGGAAGGGAAGGCAAGGGAGGGGAGGGCACTACCCCGGCAGCACCTAAACTCTGTGGATGACCAAGAGAGTGGGAGAGAAGGGAGGAGAGCAGAGGCATGGAGCATCTCTTCCTGCACTTTGACCCATAAATAAAACATTCCATCTCTATTGCTCTCTTTCTCTCATGGTTGCAGTTCTCATGCTGTTGAGTTCCTTCTTCTCATTCCACTTCCTTCAGGATCAGCACCACTCAGGTGCTACCTGAAGATGCTCAAGTCGCCATAATAAAAAGCAATGTTTTGGCCACACAACAAATCATATGTATCTAGGAAATGACAGTTATTTCTTATGCAACTGCACAGAGGACAGCCCTACAGTCAGGTCTTAAAACCAGACAAGGATTCAGTTACCTATTGAACGGTGACCTCGACCAGTCAGATGGGCTTGAATCCAGCAGGATATTACAACATCACTGTTACCAAAACCAAGGTCTGGATACTCAGGTAGTGTCTTTTACCACTTACCACATTAAAAAGGTAAGAATCTATAACTTTGACGGACATAAAGATCGAACATTTTTGTGGGATGACAACACAAGAGGGGTGAAAATTTCTAAAATCCCTGACTTGATAAAAGGCAGATGGCTTGATGGAAATTCATGATGACTGATATCTTTTCCAGAGTTTTGTCACAAGCGAGAAAGTCACTCCAAAGTCTAAGTGCAGTAACAGAGCAGCCTTAGTTAGGACAGAAACTGAACTGGAAAGACAACAGGTCATCTATTACAGGGTTAATGTAATTAGAATGGATTGAGGTTGGCTCACGTTAAGCCTTAGTCATGCAGTCATGTATAAAGAAGTTATTTTACAAATCTCAAGCTAAGCTCCATGTGCCCTTGAACAACCATGAGATGTACAGCACTCTACAGCCCAAATCAAACACGTGTAGTTTGATTTGTTATATTATTTAACTTTTAAATTCACAAACCATATAACAAAAATGTGCAAATGTACTTAATGACATTTACACAACACTATTAACACTAATTGCTAGAGAGAGACATTTTCTGTCTATAAAAAGATTCCTGTGAAATTACTTAAAAAAACATGCCCACTTCCTGGCTTTGATGTGAACTAATCATCCTACCAGAAAACGTACACAACAGAAATTTTACGCATGGCATTTTCACACATCTGGGCATATTCATGTTCTTGACAAGATTCCTGCATTAAAAACAAATGTGGCGTGCCAGGCTACATTTTTATAAGACTTCTCAGAGGGCTAGAGATGAAAAAAAGTAAAGTGGATACAAAATCCCAAACACATTCTTTGATCCATCAGAACAGGAAAAAGCGAAACCTGATCTCTCCGTCGATGCATTCCGTCTCTCTCAGCAATTGCAAGCAATGAGATCAGGCGGAGGAGGCCCGCCGAGGCACCCACACTGCTCCACCTAGCAAGGACCTATGGGTAATTCTCCAGCTATCGCTGCACAGGGGAAGAGATTCTGAACATGTGCATCCATGCACGCAGGCATGTACCAAGCACGGAAGCATGAACCCAACACACATGAACCTGCACAGATGGACTCACACACACAGTTCATTCATTGACTTGGGCATCAAATTTATGCCCCGTTTCCTGGACGTAAGACGCTCCTCAGCCACAGACACAGCAGCCCCAGTTTCCACTCTGCTATCTGATGTCTGGCCAAAGCCAGCTTTGTGACGGATTGTGTGCTAAAATGCCTTTATGATCAAAACCTCAGCACGCCTGAGGAATCTGAATTTTTGTGTGGAAAGAAAGACTTCGAGGGAGTTCACAATGTATGTATTTGTGTGTGTGTGTGTGTGAGTGTGTGTGTGCTCAGCAGGAGGGCCACTCCGAGTACTGAACCTCTACAGGTGGTGAACACACCTTGGCACAGGATCCCACACTAAAACATTGACTGAGGGGGAGGCAAAGTGAGTAAGTCTGTGAATGTCTGGGGGAGTGTGTGCTTGTGTGTGTGTTCTTGTCTGTGTGCAAGTGAGGACTACTGGCACGAGGCCCAAACCTTACCTGACATTCTGACTTTCGATGCCTCCTCGAGAACCATTGGGACTTGGACTACAGACACAAAACAAAGAAAAAAATGGAGACAAAATAAATCTCTCTGCTTTTACATCCTGTTTTTAATGTGCCGTCTAATTTATTTAACTATTACATTTTTCTGGCTCAAGGGTACTCTAGTACTCACTTTAGGACTAGATGCAGGTTGGCGGAGAGGCGTGGGTCTGTGAACTGCGTGGTTCGGTTGTTGTGGTCAACAAAGTAAACCCTCCCGGTGGCAGTGTTCCGAATCTCCCATCCAGGAGGTAGAGGACCCAGTTCCTCACAGTTCACATTACTCAGATCTCTGAAATGCAACAGCCATGCGCAAAATGCACAATCGAGTATTAGTGCAAGAGAAAAACAGAATTACCACATTGCAGTTGTATGTCTCCACGCACCAGTGAAGTTGCAACTTACATCCATATCTGTCCAGACTCATATAATATATGTCGTGACAGATAGAGAGCTTGGTCACGTGGTACAATCACCTGAAGCTCAATATTAACAAAATCAAAGAGCTTGTAGTGGAATACAATGCTTCAAATATGGATGTTGCTGCAAAGAACATCCAAATTCTGAAACATGGAATCTTCACACACATGTTCAATCTGGCAGCACAGAAGATCTATACAATCAGCACAGTTTGTGTAAAATTTTGTCATAATTAATTTTTAATTCATTCATTTTTGAGTTGGCTAAAAATGTGTTTAATAGGTGACCTTGACCTTTGACCCCCGACCACCAACATCTAATCAGTTCATCCTTAAGTCCAAGTGAATGTTTTTGCCAAATTTGAAGAATTTCCATTAAGGTGTTCCTGAGATTCACATGAATGGGAAGTACATATGTACGTATACCCATATGGACAACCCGAAAACATAATGCCTCTGGCCATGGCAATGTAAATAGAGGCAATGTAGGGTGGGATGGGGAAAAGAAAGACAAAGTGCACACACATTAAATTCTAGGTATAAAACATACCAAAGCCCTGACTAGCTGGACTCAGGCGGAAAGCAAGATTCCGAGATGTCTGAGAAATCAGTTTTATTCTATTTTTCTTCTTCCTCCCATCTAAATTATTTACTGCTGCCCTGCAACCCCTTTCAGCTGGACTCCATGGAGACAAAAAGGTTCAGAAATTACAGCAGACTCACTACACTGGTGCTGTCTGTGTTGCAGGATTAAAGCCAAAAGGGACCAGAGCCTCACGAGCAGCTAGAGCTAGGCAGCAATCATCTGCTGCCTCTGCATCTGCTAATGCTGGAGCTGTCTGAAGAGCACCCAGTGAGGTGTGGCCTTCTATCAGCAGCGATAAAAATATCATCTATCACTCACAAGCTAATAGAAAGCAAGTGAGCAGAGGCCAAGTATTATAACTTTAGTCATGTTTTATTGATGCCGTCTGGAGTGCACTGAAGCCTGTCTTTGTACACGGAGATCTGTGTCTGTTAAAGAGTATGGTCTTGACTAGGACTAAGGGGCTGCTATGACACAAGCTATGGGTAATGTCAATTATGTCTGTGGCAGTTGGATCAGGAGGACCGTAAAATATGACAAATGAAGGATGACTGATTTAAGCATCTGTGGACAGCCCACTTTCTCAGAGCTGTTGTCTTGTCTCCCTGATCCTATGGCGGACATACCTTGGTACTCTGGGATCATGCCACGTGCTGACACCCGTCTGAGTGTGGAGAAAGTACACTTGGCCTTGCTGCGTGGTCCTCTGCTCTGTAGGAAGACATATAAAATGGGATTAATGGGTGCAAGATTTGGAGGTCCTTGGTCAGATATTGATGTGAATCAAAATAAAATTGGAGCAACAAGAAGATTTTGCCTATACGTTGGCCTAAAGCGTCAAATGTTTAAAAGCCATGGAAAATTAAATTGAGTTTAATACATGTGCCACATGCAGACAGATTGTGCTTATAACCTGTCTGCGTAAGAGAGAGATCACACAAATGGAGATAAAAGGACTGCCTGAGTCAGTGGAGATCCCAAAAGGCAGCCAGGGAGAGGGGGAGGCAGAGGAGGGGAGGTGAGAGAAAGGGTGAAGAACATTGGAGAGGAAAGGAGAGGAGAAATGGGGTTGTCTGACTTTTGAGTTGGCGAGCTCATTCATCATGGCCTGACAGAGATTTTTCCATGGAGAGACCTGCCAGAGAGCTCTACTCTGGCATCCCTTTGTATCTACCACCATGCTTTAACATGCATGTACACATAAGCTTCCAAAACCCATGCCTGCCCGATGAGAGCATGATATATGTTTGACGCACACGAGCCCCGAGATGTAACCCTGTGTGTCGGAGGTACTGAATAGCCCAAGAATTAGGAAAGTAAGGACAGAGATACAGAGACAAGTGTAGTGAGGCCAGAAACCTCCAGAGTTTTGATATGCTTCTATAGCTCTGGCTCCCAAATCCTACAGAAGATTTTACTGTGAGGATAAACAAAACTCCCTTGGACTGTGTGGGGGATCACAGCTTGTGTGTGTGTGTGTGGGTGTGTGCGCGCGCGCATGCGTGCGTGTGTTTTACATGAATGTGTCTGATTGTGTGCAGAAAGGAGAACAGAGGGGGGAGTGAATGGCTGCTGCCAGTCTTTCACAGCTAGATCAATTCAATGAAGCCCCTTTTACACAGTCTGTTCAATGCGGGCCTGTTGCGCCTCTGATGTGTAAACGTCATGGAGGCATAATGGGGGGTCAAAGTCAAAACCTCTGAGACGGCAGTGGAGGTAGTAACAGCGTCGAATCAACGTCTGTATAAATGGAGTGAGCCGGTGTGGCAGAACGATGAGACAGGGCTGTGACGTTTTGTCGACATGGTTTGTGTGCGACCCTCAACTGGGAGATTTAAAAGCAGCTAGCAGCTGTTAGCAGCTAACTCATAGAAGAAAAACAACCGAAAATGTTTACAAATTGTGGAGACAACGTGAGGTTCAGGAGCTACTTCCCATATGAGCAGAGGATGAGATCATCCGCCACATAACAGGGAAGGTAAATGATTATCATCATGTCATTCCGTTGTTTACAAAGCACTGCTTGTTGCGCATGTAAAACATCACACTAGATGTCGACGCTCCTGTGTTACTCTTCATGCCTCTTAATTGTGGAACGCCAGCTTGCTATCTAAAATCACACAGTTGGGCGGCGTTATGACACTGTGGCTTGTTCATTGTAAACAAGCAAAGGTGGCAAAGAGAAGGGTCTTCATTGCTGCGATATTGCACAATCTCTGTGTAAAAAGAGCTACTGTTTAGGTTGGTTTGGTCAAGTTTGGACTCCTAGTGGCAGAAGCTAAACATTTCAACCATTTTTCCATCACTGTTAACCATTTCAACTGTATATTCTGACCTTTTCGCCAACCATTAATTTTTTATTCCATCTTCATTAGGTCAAAAATAAACGGCGCAGAACAGCAACATTGCCAGGCAACATGACACCCAAAACATCCACATCACAAACATTACATATGACAAATTATGGAGAGCAGATCTTTTTGCAACTTTCAATAATTTGAATATAAATATCAATGATTGGCAGTGCATACAGCAAAAAGAAGCTAAATGAGATTTTAACCATTTATCGATAGCCCTTTAGCTAACTATTTGAGAGGTTTAATTTAAGCTCACTGTTCCAAATATTTATTCACTACTTTTAGCTAAAATACCATTTGCCCAATACGTTAGCTAACTATTGTTTATCCATTACTTTCAGCTAACTGTTTGTTTGCTAACTACTTTTCATGCACTTTCAATTGCAACCCCTGGTGTTGAGGTGTTAAAGCTGAATCAATATATGGATAATATATATATATTTTTAAATCATTCATATTTTGAGCTAATCCACAATTTTTACATGTACACATCAGCAATTACAGAAGAACATCGGTTTGGGAATCATTGGTAGAGTGTTTCTTTCAATGTATTTGCAGTGGATGTGGGGGTGCTGGTAGGGCTGGGCATTGGTACTTAATACGTTTAACATATCAACCAAAATAACCCAGTACCAAGCAGTATCGAAACTCAACTCAACACAACTCCTGCATTAAATTACGTTTTGGATCCAGATCTAGAAAAAAAAAAAAAGACTACTTCTATGTTTGTTCTCGCAGCCAATCACCACAACCATTCTTTGACTTAATATGGGGTGTGATTGGCCCACTACCGTAGCAGCTACAACCCATACAGTGAAGTTTGCACTTCAGCGGTGGCATTTTATGCAACTGAATGCTTCCATTCACATGATGAGTATCGAATAAAGTACTCTACTTGTATCTATATCACCTAAAGGGTACTGGTATTGGTACTGGTATTGTACTGGTATTTCAACATCAGTTCCAGTAAGTGTTAGGGTTTAAGATCTACTAATATTTGGCATCATGATACAGAAGAGTACATACACTCCACAAACCTTGAACAGTTGCAATTATTTTAATGAGGGCTAAGCAATAAAACAAGATGATAATTATTCAGTCATATATACAGTATATAAGTACACTCTGTGGTGCAGGCTTCTCACTAACCATATCCCTCAGGAAGGTCCGGGGGTGTGTGCAGGTGGGTTCTGCTCATGTAGTTGCGGTGCCTCTGGGAGCGGACCCGTCTCTCCTGGGCCCGCTGGTCACCGCCACTGGCTGGCAACGCTGAGGTGGGCGTGGCCCCGTTCGTGCTGATGGGCGTGTTCTCATCCACAATGCAGCTGAGAGGCCGGCCAGGACTGGAGTACTCCGATGCAGGCCTGAGTGGGGCAAGAAGAACAGAAAGTAGAAAGATGACAGGACAGGAGGAAGTAATCTCTACAAATACAAATAGCAGCAAATCAATAAGCAGCATTTATTCAGGTGCTTACTAGGAAATCTATGCAAGGCAGCTCAAAAGTAGACCATCAAAGACAGAAGAACTGAAACTGGCTGAGGTCAAGCTTGGTAAGAATAAGTGATAAAGACAGGAAAATTAAAGTATAACAGACAGAGACGGAGCAGGGAAGAGAAGACCCTCAATCATCTCCTGTCAGCACTGTGACTTCCCTGCCTGTTCCACATCATTAAACACCAATGTCTGGAGCAGTCTGTCTCAAACCTTCTTTGAGGAGCCCACTCCAGTCTAGGGAGCACTGATGTCTGAGATGAGGTCTCCCCCATCAGGCCTGCTGCTGTTTGATTTAAGAGGTCTGGGTTTGAGATTCTGTGGGCTGCAGAGTGTACTCACCTGGTAGGCCTGTCCCACTGTGTGGTGCGTGTGATATGGTTCAAGTACTGGATTCGTCCAGACGCCGTCCTCCTCTCCTCCCAGCTGGCAGCAGGAACATACACAGACACAGCAGTGAGCGGACACGCTTAAGCAGCCACAGAACCATCTAGTAGTGTTCAGTCTCGCTGCTCTGTCTCACCGCATGCAAACAGCATAATCTGTATATCTTTACCGCTGTACTTGATGGCAGCCTCTCAATAAGCTCCCTCTGAGATGATAAAAGATTTACCCAAACTCACTCACCCATCTGGAAGATCATTGTCAAACAGCCGACTGCAGTCCACCACAGGGCCTCCTGTGCCTATCCGGTCCCTCGACTGCAGGCTCACTGTAGCAACACATGGCAGACAGATGCACACACTAGATTACTAGACAGCAGATTAGGGTGCCGGCACAGATATTTTATCGTAACACAAAACTGAGTCATATATCTTTATTAGTAACAGGGAGAGGGTTCAATTTTATCAGTGGTATCCTGGAAGGTCTGGTTAAAGGGAGTTTAATTTTCCTTCGGCAGGGACAGTCTGGGATTATGAAATTTAATCCTAGATTTTACATGAAGACTGCAATATCTGTTACATCTTTTTGAGAGAATGGGCAACATTTGGTAGACTAAAGCTGGACATATTTCACATTAATATACTTATAATGGATATTAATAATATCCTCAGGAGTATATTTGGGAGCCATTTAAGTATGCATTAGGGGGTGTGGCGATATACTGATATTGACGATAATCTTGATATTTAAAAACAAAATATTAATATAATGTTCATAATACACATATGATAATATTGTGTAATTAATCCAGTGCAGATGTTAGGCCTTAATCTTTTGTTCATCAGGTTGCCTTTTCGCTGTTCAAGTGTTTGTGTTCATTGTTACAGACTCTCCACTTCCCTACACTAATATTTTGAGTGTAATTCATTTGCCAAAAAAGGAGACAAAACACACAATAAACAAAGTTAAAGATGAATCTGAGAGCATTTTTAATTTTCTAGAGATATTGTGAGAATATTGTTTTAGCCATGATAATCGTACAGTGAAAATTTGACATTGTAACAACAACAACAGAATGGAAGGTCATTCCAAGCTCCAGGATTACAACAAGAACTGGAGCAACGAAGCAATTAATAAAAGATGACAAGAACTTCCATTTACGTTCTAAGTGAAGTGATTTTTCCAAATGTTTCTGTGCTACCAAATGCACCCGTGTATATGCCGATCAGTACTCACCCACTATCTGGCCTCTAACTGTGTCACTGTCATTGGGACTTAGCTTGTTCAAATCTAGTCTCTGGTCTGTGGAGAGAGGACAGAGAGAAGGAGTGGAGAGCGCAGAAGAAAATGCAGGGACAATGACAAAGACAACACCATGAGAGAAACAGGAAATGGGAATAAAGATGAAAGAAAGAGCAGAAAAGAGAAAGAAAAAAGGATTCATCAGTGTCAACAAGATGCACGTAAACTAGCATGTATTGCATTTTCTCCTCCAAGTCCCATTGCTCTGTATCATTTACATCACACTCAGTCAATTCCTCTCTCCGTCATTATCTGTCTCCCATTCTTCTGTTTGTAGACCACAGCTTGGCTGTGCCCTGGAACAGATGGTCTGGTCTGTGGAACAGCCACAGGCTGTAAAAATCTCACTGAGCATCGGTACAGAGCAGGCTTCAGTTCAAATGCAGAGGTCACACATTTGACAAATTTCAGTACAAAGCCTGCCCTATTCCACTCAGTCTTAGCATGGACATGAACTTCTGCCAAAGTCTGGAAATTCTTTGTCTGAACTTCTTAAAGTCTGTGGAATTTGAGAGCAAGGGAGAAACAGAGACCGGGGGGAAGGAAAAAAAAAAAGAACAGACAAAAAAAAAAAGTTGCCTGCAGACACGAGAAATGCCACTATCTGCTCTCTGTTGTCTGGGTATCATGCAGATCAGCTCAGGATGTCTGTCTAGACTAAACAGGGACCAAAACAGGCAATGGTCAAACCATTACAAGGCTGGCCGGAGGTCAGCAGCCACAGAGAAAACAGAAAACACACAGTAAAATGTATGCTGAGAGGTGCACTCACGAGTACATACATTTAAATAAGTATGCAGTCATATACACAAAGACGAGAAACACAGACACTGCAATTCTAAATAAATGTTACAGTCAACCAAAGACACTCTGCAATTATACCCAAAAATTTTAGTCAACCCAGTCCTCTCTCCAAGGGCAAGAAACTGCAATTGCTGGTAAATTCCACACAAAAAAACAAAAGAATGACAAATACTCACAGAGGGAGAGAGACCACAACAGAGAGAACACAACAGAACTACGCATACACTTAAATAGCTGCACAATTATGCATGTCTGCGTGAAATGACCGGTTGTCTAGATCGGCAGACGGAGATAGAGGGAGGTTAGTCACAATGGCATTTTCTGTGTGTGTGTGTGGGGGGGGGGGGGGGGACATTTTGCCAGT
>JBBPCS010059921.1:0-17739 GCA_037974645.1 Hollardia meadi
CCAGGGTTATTCTGATCTGTTAGGTATCGAGTATCCAACTAGTATCATTTCAGTCTCAAGTATCGTTTTGGTATCGACTATCGTGATACTAAACTGGGTATAGGTATCAAAGTCCAAATTTTGGTGTCTTGACAACGTTACTGTTAAGTATAATGGCGGTCCAGCCATATACTAGGTTTCACCTAGTCTTGTCAATTTAAATGTGTGAATACTAGTTTTACACTGTTTTCTCCACATGCTCCATTAGAAATGAAGCTATAGCTCAAATCCCTCTTGTAATACCTTTGATAGGTTTAATTGGTAAAGGTAATGTCTGCATTCCATTAAGGTGTTTCCAGTTACAGGCCACAGGCATTGTACCATCCTGGCTCACTGACTTGGCTTAATGGGACATTTAATGTGATTATTAAAACCTGTGCAGTGTTATTAGTTACACCTGTGCTAGCATTAATGCTATTAACCACTCTTCATCAGTAGCACTACTCAGCTTGTGGAAACAGCTTGGGCTTGGAGATGAAATATCTTTAACTGAAAGCTTTAGCCAGCAAATTGGGGACATGAGGAATTTTAATGACAAATACTGCTGAGTTGTATAACAGGATTGTAGGATCCATATTATAAACAGAAATTGCTGCTCATTAGAGCATTTTTTCTCTTACCTGTAGTGCTATTTATCCATCTAGATTGGTTTGGTGTGACTGACTGGTGTGGTCTGCTTTCTCTCCAATATAATGGAACTAGATTGTACTTCATTTGTGGTGCTCAAAAACATTTGAAAAACTCAACAGCAATGTGTCTTTTCAGAAATCATGACCCACTTAATCCACAGACTTGTTGTGAGCAGTTTCATGTAGGAACTATTTTCTTTCCATATCACTGCGAAGAAGGAAGCATGCATCTACAGCATACAACTGCAGAGATTCAGGATGTATTTTAACCAACGTCCTGAGTGACGGCAGGATAGGGAGAAACATCGAGACTCAGTGAAACAAAAGTCCAAGGTCACGTTCACATGACAAACGTGCAGTTGATGCCGTGGCCAACTGCCCCTGAACGGAGCAGGCTTCCATCAGAGGACAAGACACACATAAACCGCTGGGTTGATAAAAAACAAAGCTATGAAAAATTGAGAGTTGAGGGAAAGACACTGAACTGGCAGGAGCCAAAATGGAGGAAATGGCGCCATGATCTTCTGTAGGTGCCTGTCATCAGCCTCCAGCGGGGGAGCAGTATGGGATGTTATGATTCATGCAGAAACTGCTTTCAATGGTACAAATTGAGTGTTGATTTTTCAAATAAACACTGCAAAAGCTGCAAAAGAAAAACACACGAGGTGGTAACATTCAGTTACTGAGTGTGTGTGTGTGTGTGTGTGTGTGCAGTCACTTTCTTGAAAAGTCTGAAATTATATCACAGTATAATAGATGACCAATTAAAAAATAATACTGTAAAGTAATAGTGAAAAGATGCAGCCCAAAGACTTTTATTTAAATGAGAGGACCAAACTAGGACATGAATAAAGACAAAAACAATAACTGCAAAAGAAAAAAAGATTCATATTAGGTCATATTCAAATAAAATTTAGTGTTTCTTGTTTAATTCCCCATAATTTTCCTAAACCTAACTCAAATTTTTATATACTTAAACCTACTTAAATTTAATGCTGATGCCTCTACATGACCTACATAAGCAAACCATCAGTGGCTCTTTCTATTTATTGCCTCTCACTGGGTCGGCTTCCCCATGAAATAATAAGCCATAAAATTAAAACAATTTTTTCATGGCAGAGTGCTGAGAGTGAATTGAAGTGTCTCACAGCCTGAGGAAAGCAGCTTTCAGTCTGGTGGTATGCCAGCAGAACAACTGGCTTATATCATTTTATGTTGGCCTTGCTACCGAGCTATATTAATGTTAAGACATAACATTACTGATAGCATTAGCTCAACAAAATCTCTATTACAGAGCAACCAAATCTGTTAGCTGTAAAATTACATGTAGCCTATTGAACAGTATGAAAACAAAGCTTACTTTGTTTTGCCATCATCCAATAATTATATTTATTAATCTTATAGTCACAAATAGATACATGACCTCGTCGCCATGCGTCCTGCAAACAACAGTTTACAACTCTGTGTGTATTCTTTTCTTTCAACCATCATTGCCTTCTTAATGAGGCTTCACTTCTCCTCAGTCCTGTCTGGTTAATTTAGTGCTGCATTGTGGTCATACAGCAGTCATGGCAGACAGGGGTGGTGTCTTTTACTAATGACTGATTCCTTCTGCCAGGACTCATTAAATAGCGTATGAATATCATACCAATGTCTTCAGCCATTTTGCGTGTTATTACAACTCATTTGTTGTTTTTTGCGTGTAATTTAATGCCTTCCACATTAAGCTATTCTGATGTAATTTTAGGCACAAAAGACAGAGAAAGAAATGTAAGGTGACACAGTATAAAGAGCGAGAAAGTCTGCACATGGAGGAGGCTGGGGGGATGGGTAAAAAAAATGCAAAAGACCGGGGATTTTGTCGTGTGTGAAACTGAAAATTAGTTTTTAATGCCTAGATTTAACCAAACTGCGACCACAGGTCACATGAATAAGACAACAAAGGTCACATGATGAAAGTCGCCTCACTTTGTCCTTTTTTGCACATCTTAAACTCATAAAATGTGAAAGATGTTAAATGGCACTCAAAAGGCTTAAAATGTATAACGTATACTGCAGCCCACCATCAGGGGCGGTCCAGATGCTTTGGCTTCACTTTTGGGGAGCTCTCATGTCATCCATCTTCATATACATTTAATGATCTGTACCGAATCAAGCTTTTGTGGCTGGCGATTCCATCTCTGGAGTGGTTGGGTGGATCAAGCTTCATGAATGTGGAAATTTTATAATAAGCTAAGTTAACACTTACTGGCATTCGGCTGGTTACTGGAGTTCTAAATGGTGTTTCCACAGAAAGGAAAACCCCACCATCAGTAGTAGTAAGGTTAGCCAACATGGCTGACCTCTGGGATTTCCTCGCTCTGTCTGAGTGCAATGGTGTGTGCTTTGGTTTTGCAGATGTGTATGTGACTGCGATCCAGTGTTTATGCATGTATTGTGTTTTCAAGTGTGTGTCATACCAACACTCATTTCTCAGGCAGTCTTTAGCTGGAAAGAAAATTTCCATCAAATTGACAGTAAAAGCCTGTCTGGAATTCTCATTTCCATTTAAAGTAGCGGGATGTTTCCTTTGAAATGTGGTGAGAGAATAAAAATATCTCGGTAAACACACTGAGTAAACAAAGCGGCAAAAACATCGAACAACACCCGACCATCTGCCATAGTCTGCACAGACTGTTCCAGGGGCTCCATGGAGGGTTCATTTTTTGCCCAAAGGTCACATCAGAGTGCCCTTGATCAGAGGGATATGTGGGCCAACCAGAGGTAGAGAACATAGAGGTGTTAGGGAAATTAAATGCTGGTTAAATAAAGGCTTGGGAGCTCACTAATTATTACAGTAACTGTTTTTCAAAACTGAATTTCTTCAGTCAGTAACTAACAATACCTGCCAATTTAACTGGGTGTTTTATTCTGTTTTTATCACAGATCTGATTTTTTTAGTTCGAATTGGGATTCTGGCTTTCGACAGTCGCCAGCAGAGATGGGGGACTCGATCAAACTTAAGTCACATTTTCAAGGACTTGAGACTTGCTTGACTAACATTCATAAAAGACTCGACTTGACTTTGACTTGGTATTCATGAGACTCGACTTGACTTAGACTTAAGACAGATCACTCGAAAGGACTTGAATTTTTTGTTAAATACTTGCATACAGTACATTTTGTTTTTTAAACACAATGGATTGATTAGTGCAATGCGCCCAAACCTGGCAACCTACTAGAATGCAGCAGATCAACAGAGGCCAAGGCAAACGGCAGCTATCATGGAGGGGGTTAGCCCCAAAATAATAAAATTTGGATTGAAGGATTATCTTGTTAATGACGGCTGTAAGAGGAGAATAGCAAGGTCGTCACCACAAAACCACAGAGAAAGGTAGGTGAATATGTCTTTTTAGCTAACTTGTTGGCTGGATAAAGGCTAACGTTAAATTTAAGCTATGCTAGACTTGGCTTCAAGTCATATCGTAATGTAATAGAGAAGCACAGGACTGATTTGAGGTGGTTAAATTTTCACAGGTGTAACGTTAGCCTACTCGTGACATGCCACGCATTACGCATTTCTCTGCTGTTTTAAATACCTCTTTAATACACCAATCATTTGAATGGTGTGCCCACTTTGTTGTTGTAGTTAACGTAGGCTTATCATGTTTCATGGTCACTGTCATATTAGAAATGATCCAAAATGGCAGAAATACATTAGAATTTGATATCAACACTCTCCGTTGCTTCAGAGTGGAATGTGACGAGCAGCATGATAAAGTTTTCCAAGTTGGTGATGTAATCCAGTTTTCCCTTGAACCGATATGAGTGTATGGCGACAACAGTTTCTGTGGTTTTGGTTGATCTATATCCATGATTTGGTTTAGTAATATGTAGTAATATATGATGACAATCTATTGATAACTTTTAGGGATTTTTTAATTTATGTTTCTGCCCTCCACATAGTGTAGCTCTCTGTGCAAATTCAACATTTTCTTCAAGCTCCCTATCACAACAAAACAACTTTTAATTTCACGTTGCATGTTTGTATCAATACATTTAAATAACTAAATTGTGTGCGTCACAACTGTACTAACAACAATATTTGTGTGTTTGAGGGAATTGCTGTGTTAACCTTCGTCTTACAGGGTGGACATCAAGAAGCCTATATTCTTAGATGCATCCTGTGAACACAGCAGCATCCACACGTGGTCGTAGCGTGACTGCAGGAAGCCCCTGCCCTGCACTCTGCAGTCCACAAGACGACAGTCTTTTAGGGACATGTCGTTCTGACCACCCTGTACTGCTCGCCTGAACAGGAAATCCCTCAGTGATTAACTGACCCTTCCTGAATGGCTGCGTGATTGCCTGTCTGACTGTTTGTCTCTACGGTAATGTGACTGTCTGCTTGGCTGTCTGAACTACCGTACATCTGATTACCTGTTTCTCTCCCCTCCTGCCTGTTGACTTTATTAATTCAACCTGATGCTTTAAAGGAGCAACAAGTAAGATTTTTTTTACAAGTCTCCAGCACAAAATCCCCATCTGCAGAGGGTTGATAGTATTTGGAGATCAATACCAGAGACTAAACAGCTACTTCATCAACTGCTGAGATTTCTGGCTGCAAAAACTCACTCTGTATTGGAAGAAACACTAAATTACTTAATACCTCTTAAACCTTAAAAGCTAGTGGACCCGAAGTCTTCAATGGAAGATGTAAATACAACAGTTTTCTTGGGAGTGTTAACTTGTATATCTATAATAATTGACCACTTTTAGGCAAGTGTGGTTAAGGCTTTGAAACACATCTATATTGTCATGTTGGGATTTTAGGGATTTTAAAACACAATTAATTGAACAAATAAAATAAAAAATATCTATTCATAACAGTCAGGCTTAAGTCCAAGTATCACTTCTTAAGTCTACAGCTCTGAGAATTTAGAACAATTTGGTTTCTGGCTGTTTGAACTTTGTTTCATCTACCACTGTGCTCGATTTAGCTTCTTCATCTGATCACCAGTAATTTTTAGGTAACTTTGGTTGTTATGTACGAACATGGCAGGGAATCATCAAAAACCTGGATATAATGTTTACCTGCCGCAGCATCCTGGTTTCTATCTATAGGAATATTGTTTTGTGGAACCAGGATATTTAAAAAAAAAAAGCGCATCACATAACCAGGGTTCTGTCAAAAAAACCTTATCATAACCATGATACAGAAGTAGCAGTCAAGGTACAGTAGCCACATTAAATTAATCCAGGGAGAGAAATGTGATTAAAAATGCTGTTTTTCTGCAAAAAAAAGAGAAACGTTGACTCCGAATGTCACGTTTTAACCAAGAGTGGACATCTAAATATTTTGTCACAAGTGTTTGAATGCAGTATGTCTGATATGCCAAGAGAGTATCGCAGTGTTCAAGGAATTCAACATTAAGAGACATTTTTCCATCAAGCATACTAATTATACCACAAACTATAGATAGAGCACAGTCTCAAGGTGGACTGGACACCCAAAATTAGTTTCACCAATTCAGTATCTGACCAAATGTGAAATATGATCACAATCTCCCCTTCTGTTCCTGAGTTATGGTGTTGAAAAATGTCCAAAAAGGGTTTTTGCAGAACATTATGATGTCACAGTGAAGTTGACATTTGGGATATAAAATGTCATCACTTCATTGTTTTATCCTGTTAGACATTGGTCTTACATTTTGTCATAATTAGCGTATGAATTCTTTAGTTATGGCTGAAAACGTGTTTTGTGAGGTCCCTTGTGACCTTTACCCACCAAAATCTAACCAGGGCATCTTTGAGTCCAAGTAGACATTTTGCCAAATTTGAAGAAATTCCCTCATGGTGTTCCTGAGAAATCGTGTTCACGAAAATGGGACGGAGGGATAACCCGGAAAAATAATGCCTCCGGCCAAGGCTATCACCAGCACAGAGGCATAAAAACCAGAAAGGCAACAGCCATAACATCAAACTCAGGCTTCAAAATGGTAGTCCACAAACCAATGGGTGACATCACTGTAGGTTTACACTTGGTTTGAATGAAAAGTAATGGAATTAGTTGTGTCAAGACTGAAAACAGTTAAAACCAGCCTACTGTCACCTGCAGTGTGGCAGTTTGGCCATTTGACAAACACTTCTGAGGAAACAAGCTGTGTGCAGCTTCTTTGGACATTTTGAATCTTGAAATGTTTTACTTTTAAAATTAAAAACAGCTGTCAATTAATTGAGGTTTAAATCCTTCTTGGGGTTAATGCCGTGTTCATATTATCACATTTACCGAGACACAAACGGGTAAAGTTTGTGTTTGTAGACTGAAATAAGATGTCATCCAATATCTTTTACCTATTTAATTAAAATCCACCAGAGTCAGGATTAATTTGCTCTGAGAGGCCTTTTATGCCGAAGTTGATTGTAAAATATCTAATAACGAAAATATTAATTTATAAGTTTATTAAGTTTAATCTACACATTAAATATGGATGATCCAACAAATTAAATGTGTCGCAACAGGGTGTCTTCCTGCTCCTGTGATTGAAACGACAACATAAAAGTCTCACACAGACCATTATTTCTGCAACAGTGCCTCATTCCTTTATTTCTTTCCTCCCAGTATCTTACCCACTCCGTTTCAAAAAAACTTCATCCCACTTAACATTCAACTCCCAACTTCCAATTACTCAGGTTGGGACGACTTCTCCGTCGCTGTCCCCTCCTGTGGACTATAAACCTTTGATGGGAACAACAACTGATAACTCGGGAACAGGGAACAAAAATTAGGCCACTTTGTTATTGGTGATTCATAATCCACTTCTAAGGTGTTAATGGGGAGCCATATTTAAGATGCCAACGTTTAATATACACTTTCTGCAGTTGCACTAAATCTTCTGCAGTTTTTTGGGGTTCAGGGAGGGCTGTTAATGGAAGGAGTGGAGGGGCAGGTCAGACTTGGCTGTCTGCCCAGGACAAGACTTTGCTTTTAGGTTTTCTTTGCACTTTGAAGTGACCTGGACTCTTTCACTCTCAGTCTCTTTTCATCTCTCTCTGTTAGTCTCTTATTGGGTATTATTGTACAATGTTATTCAATCTTTCCCTTTTCAGTCAGAATCACTATCTGTCTGCGTCTGATTTGTCCATCTCTTTTTCAGTTTCTCTCTCTCTACATCTCTTTTACCCCTTTCTGTTGTTCACTGGACTGTTAAAGGAATACTCCACCTAAATCCTATCTTTGAATATTAAACAGGAGAGTAGAAAGGTGGCGCTCAAAACCTCCGTCTTTGTGGGGGCCGACAGCTGTGGTCAGCTCAGTTTCACAGTAGTTAGCTTTCAATTGTGACCCAGTTTCACAGCCAAAAATGAAAAAAAATTAAAGTATCAAAGCATCCACAGAAACAAACCTCCCTTGTCCGTCCCTATGCTCAGTATGTTCCACGCTCATATTTCCACTGAAATGTTGCTAAACACACAGCTTTGGTTGGTGTTAGCATAGCTGTTTATGTGTATACACCTGGGTCATTCTACAAAAAAAAGACATGACAAATGACAAAAAAACAAACAAATAATGACATTACTTAATATAAAGACTGTCCTTGCAGTTTATTCATTTAATGTTCAATGTTTAAATTTAGTTATTGATTTAAAATGACAATTTCAAGGAACTGTCTTTTCACTCTGATCATACATGGAAATAATGCACTGACTCTTCCTGAAAATAATGACTTACTATATCGTGGAACTTTACTTGGAGGTTTTAAGTCCATCATTTCATAGGCGAGGTGGTGATAATGCATCTTACGCATACAAGAAAGAATGCATTTCAGCAGATTTGTATGTCCTAGATTCCACCGTTTCTGTAGCATAACCCAGCCATATTTTGGAAAAAGTATGAGTGTTGCGTGGGGGTGGAACCCCATGATTACGACTAAGATAGATAGGATATAGAACTTTATTTATCCCAAAGGAAATTGTTGTGCAGCAGTTGCAGTACAAAGCAGGAATAGTGCAAATATTAAATATCAGTAAGGTAAAATTCTACAGTATGCTCAATGCCAAAAAATATAAACTGGTTGACAGTAAGTATTATAAAAAATGGTTAATTGGTTAAAGTATTACCAATATGGTTTTAAGTATCAATACAGTACAAGTATTTTGTACTTAATTAAAAGAGAAGAGAAACTGTATCTGCAAACAGGTTGTTTCAATCTTGAAACAACTGAGTTTCACCCTATCACCTACGTGCATGCTGCAATTCAGGAGAACCGTGAATTACATTCAACAAATACATTTAAAAAATAATAACATAATAACAATACTTTTCATAATTTTCACTTTGCTAATGTTTGGTAGATATAGTGTGTTAATCTGTGAGCTTTAGAGGTGCAGGTAAGTAGATTTTGTTAAAAGCCAGGCTTTTCCTCTCCGTGTTTCTAGTCTTAATGCTAAGCTAAATTAGCCGATTACTGGCTGTAGTGTTAAATTCCATGTACACACAGACTGTTATTAATCTTCTCATTTAACTCTTGGCAAGAAAGCAAACAAGCTTCATATCACATTATTGGGTTGTGTGAATAAAAAATATGTTCAGAAGCAGTGCAGCTGCTCTGAGCAAACAAATGCACTGTGAAGCTGCATGAGCAGCATGATCTCATGGGATGGCGTATAAATAGCACGCAACTTTCATTTCGCGCATCATTTCAGAAATTTTAAGCTTTTTGTGTCATTTAATGCCGTCCACATTACTTTAGACAGACATGAAAGGAAGTCAGATGAGTTTTATCATGTGACCTTTGTCGTCTTGGTCACATTTAGGCATCAAAAGTAAGAGTTAGATTTAAGCATTAAAAGGTTTAGGATAAAATGGTTTGGTTTAAAATAAGGTTCTTTATATTATGTATGCGATGTAAGTTAAAAACATTACTTCCAAGTTGACCTATGGACATAAGTTAAAACAGGTCAACGTTTATTTTCTTTCAGTTTCACATGGGACATTAACCCCCGCTCTCCTGGGTTAAAAGTCCTGCATTTGTTTGACTGACTGTGGCGGACTTTCTAACTATTTATACCACGTCGCCTTACGTTTCTTTCTCTATGATATTTGTGCCTTAAATCAGGGGTTTTCAGCATGTTGTAACTTGAGGCCCATCAGATTGTCAAATGATTTTCATCGACCACCTTTTCCAAATAAATGCTTTCCAAATAGAAGCTTTCCAATGGTGATACTAAAAAGTTTTTGGTGGAGTATTCAATCCTTGTATCATCCATGTTACTCTGTCACACATACCACACACTTTACTGTGAAGTGTCTTTTTGTGCTGTAATCGATCTCTGTGAATCACAGTGAACATAATGAGGCACAGTGAGACTGAGGAGACCAGGCAAAGCAGGGACCTATTTGGAGGAACAGTAAAAATACACTCATTTTTATCCTAATTGCCATGCTGAGTCACTACCTGAGCTTTGGGGCTGTAATCTCTCTGACATTTGCCTTTCATGCCGGACTTAATAATATGGACTCTTGCACAATGCCTTTGGATCAATGCAAATATCCGACTTTTAAAAAGTTCAAAAGTCTTTACATAAGATGATAATACATGGAAAAATAAGCACCATTTAAAGGTTGGAATATCCCTTTATTTACAGTCTTGTCTACACATGTGAACGCACTGCTAACAGCTTAAGGGGACACTTGTCATGTCAGGTTATGTTGGTGCAGAAACAGCTTTTGCAGCAGTTTCTAGAAAACCACGTTAAGACAAACATGCATTATCTTTGAGACAGCATTAGATTTTTGTGTAATTTCTGTGCAATACTGTATAAACCCGATTATAGGATGATAGTTATTTCTGGAAATTATCTGAAGAAATGTGTGGGTATTAAATGTGAGGACAACACATTTCCATATTTGAACCTGCAGATTATTTTCAGATGGACAGTAACATTGGTGAAACACCAGGAGTTTCTGACGTCTCTGGTTTGGAAGGAAATAAATTCCTGACGAGTGAGTATCTTTACTGCAGCAACACACTGGGGACTGAATCATCTGTGGAACTGCCAAGAATGAAGGTTTTCTCAGATGATGAGAACTTCTAAAATGTTAATTGCCTGAGAAAATGACCCAGAGCGCTCCAACAGCCTGACAGAGCGACTGATATACGTGCTGAAGTATGTCATGTTTCACTTTTAGTAGTGAGAAGGATGATCACCATCTTCCCTTTGAACTGATACTATCTCAGGGAATCTTTATCAACACGACTGTGCTAAAAGCGTTTCCTGTCTTCAAAAAACATCTAAATCAATGTTATCTTATATTCAGGCCTGTATCATAATTATCAATTCTAAATTATGAATTCACTGAACATTAATGACAAAAACTCTTGATACCTGTCAGTTTCCATACTCTCTGTAATACACCCATTAACCAGAGGTGGCAGCCAACAGGCCCGGAGAGTTGACATCACGCAGAGCTCGTAGATCGAAGACGCAGAGCCATGTTCGTAATGACTTTCATGGAAGATTTGGTACATTCTGTGTACTATTGGTTTTAAAGCTGCCTTAATTATTGTTTATCCACTGGGGGTCAAGTCAAACTGTCTGTTCAGCGCTCTAAATTAATGCGCTGGCTGTGGACGCCTTGACATTAGAAATAAATTACATGAAAAAAATCTGATTATCAACACTGAGTGTAGTCCTCATCCTCACCACAGGACGGCGACTGTAACACACAAGCTGCAAGGAGCCTACACTGCCCCTCTGAAATTAATGATGATAAATGAATGATTAAGGGATCATCTCACATTCCATTGGCTATTCAACGCAGGGTGTGGCCGACAGTACACATGGCCTATCATTTGTTGGTGAAAATCTTGATGACCTGGCTGGACAGCTGGATAGTCTTGTTGTCAAACATACTGTAAAATTATATTTACTGTTTGTCAACTGTATGCAGTGTTATTAACTTTGAATCTTGCCAGCATAACGTTAGCTTTCTGGCTCATAGCTGAGCCAAAGGCTCTATAAACTGAGCGGACTAGAAATATCCCCCGCTGCCAAGTCGTCTCTAAGGTTTGTCCTATTTACTGGAGTAGTGAACAACATTTCCATTGCATATGAACCTTATGGGATGATTATGATGTTTCAGGTGTTACTCAAACCCTCAGGTGTTAGCAGGGAAAGAGTTACGCCTAGTGGAAAACTTTAAATGAATGCAAAAACATTAAATTGTCATTTAATGATCTTCATATTTTTTTTGGTAAGTGAGCATGGTATAAGCTCTTCAAGGTGTCCATTATCAGGAATTAATGGACTTTGCAAAGCCAACCAATTCCTGATAATGGACACCTCGTTAGGCATTATCCTTTATACAAAGTTGTCTATTTACCCATGCACAATCAAATGAACATTATGTATCCACCTGCTGTATGTACATGTATGTCCAGTCCAATATTCACCATTTTTCTCACAAAAGAAAAAGACTGAGGGTCCCAACTTTCGCCTGGCTTTTTCCCTTCACAACGTCTACTTCTTAATATGAGCCATTTCCCCAAACATTTTGTATACAGATCACATCCTGCCATCACTGGAGACCAAAGCCAGGACACCGAATCTCACAACAACCTGCCGCCTAGCATTAGGAGGGTTCGGAAAGAAGGCTTTGACGAAAAGGTCAGGCCAACTTCTGCTATTGAAAATCATTGGCTGCTAAAGATCATGACATTAAAGGTATGAGTAGAAGGGCCATAAGAGAGCGGCAGCAAAGAAGAGCAGATGAGGCCATGGTGGCAAAGATGGACGCATGGAGGGATGGGAATAGAAAGAACAAGAGACTGAGCGAGTACCAAAGGATAAGACAGACATAAAGGAGGACAATATGAAAGACAGGAGAGCAGGTGGTTAACACTAAGAATAGAAAAAGTATTACAATCAGTATTGGAAGTATTCAGATTTACTCAAGTCAAGAAATTGAAGAAATACTCAATTACATATGAAAGTTCAAAATTCTTCATACTTCATTAGCAAAATGTACTTTAAAATAAAAATGTTTAATGTGCTGCAGCTGAGCAGCTACGTAGCTATCTAGCCTGAAAATGTAATGTTAGCAGTGCACTTTTCCCAGATGAATGTTTGTTTGATGTTTCATCCAACAAGCTAAAGCTCCAGTGAAGCAGTTAGGCAACACATTGGACACATCTTTTTCAGTGAACATGATTTTAATATGTGCAATCGATGTATGTATTTTTTTCTAATGTCCTACTTCATGTTTTTAAAAACAGGTTTGAAAGCACAAACTGAGAAACATTTGCCATGAAATCAATCGTCAACACACAGTGAAATGAGGCCAATGTGCTGAAGGCTAAAAAATTAGACATACTGTATATAGGCTAACACTGTGCTAACAGAGACTCAGTGGAACCAAATGATTAGAGCAGAAGACAAACCCTGCAGAGCAAAGAGTGAAGAAGCCTTGCTCCTAGGTCTGCCAAACTGTGTGTGAGTGAGTGAGTGAGAGAGAGAGAGAGAGAGAGAGAGAGAGAGAGAGAGAGAGAGAGAGAGAGTGTGTGTGTGTGTAACAGTGGGTTTCTTTCAGCACAAAACAGATAAAGTCTTTCAGATGTGGTCTTAGACCTAGTTTTCTGTGTGAAGTTTTCTGACAGTATTTATGTGTCAGTGTTGTGGTCCTATGGATGTTCACAGTTAATGCTCACATTTTTTCACATTTTTAACAGGGGAGAACAGAGAATATTACAAAAAAAAACAACCCCAAAAAACGAACAAATGTGCTTTTAGAGGCAGTTAAAGCACGTAAAATCAATGCAAACTGTCACCAGTGTAAACTCTTGCTACATCTGCATGTATGGAGTCACCTAGTCATTAAACATACTGTGGTTAAGGTCTTGAGTGTTAATTGTTTACATGACCCTTTGATTTTCCTGCAAACTGACTCTCCCTGTTTCCACCAATAAACCAGCTAACAGGCTTTGATTAAACAAACATGTCCGATACAGATAATGTGCCTTTTACTAGTAGGAGTAAAATCTAAGTCAAATGTGTCAATGTCTCTACTTGTGACGAAGGACGATTCTCATTAGGTAGCTGCTTAAGTTTATTATTCAACACACAAGTTTCTAAAAAACTTGCTCTGTAATAGATTTCTTACTCTTGTGATAAAAACATTGATCTCAAGCTCAATTCTGAGGCTGTTCTGTTCTAATAAATGCAAATATACCAACTGCTGAACAACTCATGTCAATTTCAGGCTTAAATTAACAACTTCTGGTTAGTCCTGCTCAGGTCTGGTTTAAGCACCACACACTTCTGGTTTAAGCCCCGCCCATTTCTAGTATGGATATGGATACAGATAATTTAATTGGTTGAACAGATGAACATAAACAAGTAGTTTTTCTTGCTAACCAACCAACCAACGGTAGATCGTTGTTGTTGTTTAGCTTGGAGGACTTTCATTGCTAATTAGCAAATGCAAATATGCTAAACTAATATGGTAAGCATTATACTTGCTTAGCATCCACGTGTTGAGCATGTGAGCATTAACCTCAATGAGCCACCAGGCCAACACAGCATCACAGAGCTGGTAGCATGGCCGTAGAGTCTTGGGCTGTGTCCGAAATTCCATACGAACATGCTATTAAGTACGCTAAAACAGCCTGTGAGATTCTTTCGTTTGTTCGAAACCTTAGTGTGAAAAATAAAGTAGAAATATTACAATATGCAAGCACTGAACACTAAATATTCCACAATGCAAAGCCAAAGTGATAAAAGCAAAAACATAACAGTGGAGTACAGCAACCAAAGCAGCTCTGGTGTAGCGACAATAATGCTTCAATAAGTGTAAGTATATGGTTTTACTTTGCTAGGTGTTAAAACATTTTTTAAATTAGTTCATATTTGACACGGGTTACTGGGGATACACGTCTCCAGCCAGGCTCTCAGGAATGATGTGATACACGCTGTGCAGTACGTCCGAAAAGATACATACTACTGTTTATTTGCTCAAAGGTATGTCAAATGACAGTACACTTATTGAGTATGTAGTCAAAGGTTTGATTAAAAAAAAACTTCATCTAAATTTTCACTCACTGATTCATTCATGTGCAAATATTATATCTTTATGCACCATTATTAAAAACAAATGGTAAAACAATGGCAACCCAGCAGCTGTAAATAGCATAGCACACTTGGTATCATAATGATAAGTAATTTAAAGATTGGTATTTGACCATGGCCTCAGTTAAATACATGTAACTATAAATAAGATGTGTTTTTCACTATTTCATTATGAATTTTTTTATTATGAACCTGCTTTGAAAGGCTTTTGCAGGCAGCGTTTTGATGATTGCACAAACATGTCAGTAGCAGCTAATTATGCTTTCTGGGAGAATATAGGATACTGTAAACATTTCTGAGCCTAATTACAGTTAACATCCAAGTTAACATGTACTGTATGTATCACTGTTTCAGAGAGCTTGTTAGGGGACATGTCATACAGTTTGCAGACAGCGATGTTATTCGCTTGATGATTTTGTGTCTGAAAGTGGAAGTTCAGGGGAAATTTTTATTCTGTAGGCAAAAAAAGTGCTTTGATTTGAGCCACAAAATGCATATTGGGTTAAGCAGTGATGGGCAAGAAAATAATGAAATTCTCAGTTTGAAGTACAGAATAATGTCTGACTTTTCAGACATTTCACCCTTCACATGTTAATCATTGTCAACTTTTCACTTCTGAATGCCGTTACTGTCCCCCTTCCGGCTCCTGTAACCAATTTGTTCGAATTTCTAATTTGGTAAAATCTTTGGAGAGAACAATGTGGCAGAAAAAAACAGAGTGTACAGCCTGGAGCAGGTGGAAATACCTGGCAGCACCCTGTCAGCAGTTGGTGAAAATGCTGACCAAGACAAAGCATTCCATCAACTAAACATTTAAGAATCAATATAGTGAAAAACAAAACTCAACTGTATGAAGGGCTGGAAGATGGAGAGAGTGAGAGAGAGAGAGGGGGAAACACCACCTTCCTCTTTTGAAGAGCTGCTGCTGTGGTGGAGGTAAAACTAATCATTTTGCTTTTAAAAGCATTTCACCAGTTATCAAAGCTACACCTGAAAGGCGTCAAAAAACCTAGATATTAATCCCATGAATATGAAGCTATCTTGAGTCATTTACAGCATGTTTTTTATTTTGTCATAACAGTGTCCATATAAAGCTCTTTGTCTGTAATTTTATGTGAAAATGTCATGGAGAAAAAATGTCAGGTGACATAAAAAGTCGACATTGGGAAGATGTTGGGTTGGATGGATGGGTCAAAGCCAGGACTTTCACCCAAGAGTCCGATGTTCGTGTCTGGTCAAAATCAGTCATCTGCTTTGTGTGGTGTTGACATAAATGGCCGCTTTCTCTCCATTCCCTTATACATTTGTAATCTGTAAGTTTGTTCTGTGTATTAAATATTATTGTGATTAAAACTGAAAATGAAAATGAAAGGTAATAATTTAATGGAATTTTTGCAACCCTATCCATTAAAAAACAAAAAAACAAAAAACAGACGAGAAACTTCTGTTAGACCTGTCTGTGTGGACCATGAACTCGGATCACAGGGGAGTCATTGTAGGCAACAGGGCTCACCTCAACCAGGATCCATGGCCTCCCACTGAACACAGTTGGACAAACTGGGACCGGACACAGCCTCTGAGACTGACAGAGGCCAGTTTGATGACAGGGGATAGAGTAAAGAGGTGATTTACAGTGGCACCAAAGAGGACTATGACTCAGGCGATCAGAAGACACAGCAGGCAGGGACAGGAGAGAGGTGAAGCACAGTGAGATAGAGTCGGCCATCAGCATCTGGCAAAAACGGTGTGTAGAAGTGGAACATTTTCACAACTTCCTCTGTGAATTGAGGATACATTTAAACCTAACTAAAGGTGATTGTGGAAAGACAAACCAAGATGGTTTGGGTGAGTTTTATTTCATTTATGTCTTGTTTGAATGAAGAGTTTTTTTTTCGATCAATAAACAGGGCAATTAAGCTTCTCTTAGTTCTATAAAAGACAGAAACTAGAATTCAGAAGGTGTATGGTTGTATTTTTCTTTTTAGTAAGGAAAATAGGTGTAAGAATATTTCTGTCTTGGCATTTTTGCGAATTTGTTTTGTTTACTTATTAGACTAAACCATAAGAGAGCTTGTGATATTTAGCGAACTTGCTCGACTACATCTTCCAGCTAAAACTATGGAGGCTATCTTACTAGCGTCTCTTGAGGTACAACTAATGTGGGTAGATATCTCCGCAACACAATACATTTTCAATTCTTCGTATTCTGTTGATAATGTTAGTTCTTTTAATGTTTAAAACCAAAATTCTGGCCATATCGTACAAAATTGCACCTATAAAAGTGGTGTGCCATTTGTATGCCACCCGATAAGATCACTTTGATATGTCGGCAGGGGCGTAGCGGACGCGGGGTACGCGTTCCCCGCAGTTCCCGTATGTGTCTCTGTCCCCCGCACTTTTCCGAGCTGTAATTCCAAGTTGGACAATTGTTCAATTCATTTTTAACAAGTCAGAGCTTCTTTTTTCTGATTTCTGAGTTGTCTTGAATGCACCATAAGTGGGCGGGGTACGCAAGGCACTGTTGTGATCACAGTAGGGCTGCGTGTGCTCTGCAAGCGGGAAGGAAGAGAGGGGGAAAAATGCGGGAAGGAAGAGCTACTTCTTAATGTGAATGAATGAGTGAACTGTGTGTGTGTGTGTGTGTGTGTGTGTGTGTGTGTGAATATCGCGAATGTATGAGTGAACTGTATGCATCCTGTATGCATGTCCTCTAGTCTAGACATAATGTTCAGCAAACCAGCCAGCAAGAGGCAAAAAACCATTCACTCGTTCTTCAAATCAAACCGTGTAAATTGAGTTATGCTGTGTATTTGTTTTATTATCACGTTAGCTAAATTATGTCAAATTAATTGGATGCCAATGTAGCTCATGATAACAAGCATACTAGCTATGGCTGTCTAGCTAACTTCATGCTAGGATAGACCCACTCTCCTTAATTTGTAATCTGAATTTCACTATTGCTCTA
>JBBPCS010060028.1:0-17729 GCA_037974645.1 Hollardia meadi
TCAGGGAAATGTCCGGCCCCCGGGCCCTTAGCTTTCTGAAAATGTGGCCCCCTGAACAATATAGTTGAATAGCCCTGATCTATAACATGTTGCAGATAGTTTTAAGGGATTTTATAATGTACAGTGTAATTAGATAGCTGTTTGCGTGTTAATGTCTGTTTTTCAGGAAAGTACAGTTTTGTTCACTTTGTAGCTTTTGTGCATCCGTTCTTCTTTTTGTGTATGGTCTTCTTTCCCTGCCAGAAGGCATCATGTGACAGGCCGAGCTCCGACGGTGAACTGACTCATGAGAACGGACACAGCGACTGCAAGGACCAAGGTGAGAGTCTACAGCAGCAATAAACAAATAATCTGTAACATTTTCTTGGAAATGAACATCTGCTGCTTACAGGAGTGAGTCATTTACTTTTAGGTAATCAAAGTTCTGGTTGGAAACACAAAATGTCGGGAAGGACTTTCCTGGGAAAATCCCTCTGGTGCACAGGAAATGATGGTTTCTGGTCAATTGGATTGAAAAGAAGAAGAACTGGGTAGTTAAAATGAACAACAGTAGAGACCATGGATGAAGGAACATGTTAAAGCTACAGGAATGATGCCAGTATCCTAAGCACAGTGTTTCATTGACAGTTCATGTAAGGGATTGAAATTAAAAGTTGTTTCAAGGTTTCCTGCTGTGTTTTATAGCAGAGGTAGTCTGCCTCCCCTGAAATTAAAGCCAATTGAAAAATTAAACCTTTATGAAATAAAATTAGCATAGAACCAGCAAAGGCACTAAAAGAGACAACAACCATATATTTATTTGAGTGATGTTAATGTACACCATCATAGTGAGGCCTAGCCACACACTTAAATACACACCTAAAATATTACCCTCCAAGAAATACAGTATATTGATGACTTGTGTTATCTGGATGAAGGCATATGTTGAAAATGTAATAATGTGACATCTGCTATTTTGTGTAGAAACTTGACCTCCATTCATAATTTCATATATCCCAAATCCTGGTTTACCTTGCACACCACACATTGTGATCCTTTGTGTCCTTTATATATAAAACCCCATTTAACGCTCATAAGGGCCAATAGCTGGGCCCAGGATGAGCCCACAGCAAGCCCCCTTAGTGTCTATATGAACACCTAATGACTCCCATACCGTGGGGCCATTGGTCCAGCATGGGCGCCCCCAGCACCTGATCTTGTGTTTTGGGCCACCACAAAGCAATCCCAGCTCAGGTTCCAGTTACTAATTTCCAAAGCTTTCAACTGTATCATTCATTCTTTTTGGCAATAAAGTGCTTTGCATGAAACAGATCCTTAGCTTACATGTCATCAGATCCATCTCCATGACAAATCACCAAAGTATCATAGTACAGATGAAGATAGTATGGCACAGTTGAAAGATGAGGAGACTCGTAGGTGGACGTTGAGTTGAGATTGTTTTGTCAAAGTTGTGTGAATGGTTAGGTGTTTAGATGAGAATACATTTGTTTTAATAGTTTGAACTTCACAAAATAAAACACTGCAATCACACAGTACCGTGTTTTTAACACCATTGTTTTTTAGCTCTAAAGTAATAATAGTTATAGTAATAGTTAAGTTTAATGAGGGATAGGGCATTATCAATATTGTTGTTTCTTGAAACCAACAAAAAGTCGTTCTAAACTAGGAACCAGTTTTTAATTCTGAGATATTGTGGCTGTCTTTTCTCCAATAAACTCTCATGATTCAGGAGAATCTCTTCAAGCTCTGAAAAGGTCAAACTTTAATAATAATGTATGAAGCATGAAGAATAAGCATTTAATGTGGGTTTTACATGGAGATGGTCTTCCCCTGCTGAACTAGATGCCAAAACAAAGAGATACGGATGCAGTAGTCTCTGATTATTTACCATTTGTTTTCTCAGCAGACAGAATTCCTTGGGGAGAGACATGTCATTTTACTTGTCACCTCAGTTATTTGGAGTGTCAACTAAAATTTTAAACTCTTTTTTTTTCTCTCTGTGATATTATTTCATTTTTTTCAACACTATGTCTGAAACAGATTTCCCACCAGCTGTTAATTTCAAATCTCCAAACCTGCCAAGTGTAACTTGACAAAACATGGCAGTAGCTTCAGCCGGTGTCGCTGAGCTAATTGGCTATCCCGGACCACCTACACCTTACAAATACTGCTTCAGTTGGGTCGCAAAAATTAAACCAGTTTAAGCTCATACACCGGACTGGACCAGCAAAACCAGAAAGCTACCCAACCCTTACAGTCATTGTGTAGCAGTCATCATTCTCACCCTCCTAGTACATTTACTGATGTTGGGACTAAATCTAGTATCTTTTCTATTCAGTCTCTACTTTCTGTGTTGGCCATTTGTTCTGCTTATACTTACACTGCACTTGCAACTTTTATTAAAGCAGAGTAGGGGTTTCTTGCACTTCACCTACTTCCAAGATGCATGGAGAGAGAAAAAATGCCAAAGAGATCAGAACTCCAGCAACACATGTAGTATATAGAACAACTTTATTGTTAAACCAATGCTGGTCTTCATCAGGGTCATTCTGATGTTCCCTATTTAACACTGATTAGACCACGTCAGATCTGTCACATGATGTAAACCTGAATCGGGACTATTTCAGCCTCACCTCGGCTCAATCCAATATAGAACTTTTCCGATGTGAGCCTCTTTTTTAATCATGGAAGTGCTTTCCAAATGTAGACATCTCTGCTACGTTTTATCGTCATCCAGTAAACACAACACATTTATCTGTAAAATAAACATAATGAACTCCACTAAGTTCTTGTCTCACTTTACCTCCTCGTGCTTCAGTCATTTTCTCGTTCAGTCCTGAAAACCGTTTTTCAACCTAATCAGCCACATTCTTTCCATGGCTGGTCACAAAAAGAGCTAATTGACTGGAATCAAATTAACCTGATCAGAGATTTCCTCCTAGTCGTCTCCTGCTCCTTTTTTTTAGGAAGGTTCAAATCGCTTTCACATCTGTGTGCCTGCTTTCCACCTCAGGCCTGCATTGTGTGTGACGTGTTTGTATACTTTTCGTATTATGAGAAAAACCCAGCAAACTGAAATTGTGTGCAGATGGCTTCCTATTTAATGAAGGCAGCCGCCATATTAGTTGTCACATCATATCTGAAAGGAATATGGAAAGTATGTTGAAACAGACAGAGGCTTATGAGTGCCAAAAACAACAGAAAATAAAGAGTCACAGTTTGTCAATTTGGACTAATATTCAATAGCTTTCAACAGCTAGGTGCTGTTTCGTGCAAGGCAAAGGCATTGTGTGTCTGGTGATTATGTACAGTATGTTACTGTGTGTGTCTAAAATCACTCCAGACACTTAATGTTAGTCGTCTCGGCATGACATCAGTGAAGGGGAATTCTTTATTTGTCCCTCCTCTAGTTCCTCTCCACTAACTCTTTGGCCTTGAGGTCTGGCATTTGTGAAAAGTAAAAAATCAATGTTTTTGTCCCGTTATATTGCATGTTTGACATCACACTATAACAGCTTTTCACCAGCAGCTTTCCTCTTTTCACTTTGATTCTCACTCATACACGCATTTAAACACACCAAAGACCACAGTATCCAAACAAGTGAGCCAAGCAGAAGCTATTTTCCTCATTTAGACAGACAGAATAACGTAGGGACTCAGACGGCCCCTTAAGACCTGGCTTAGCCCTCCTTTCTACAGAATGTGCAGTCATTCCACTCTCTTTGGATAGAAACTAGGCCAGCTTAAATCAGCCCCCTCAGACCAGTAGGGTTGCTGGGATTGCAAACTGAGCCTAGTTCACCAACAAAGAGCTTTTGAACCAACAAGGGTCTGATTAAACCCAATGCAACTGATTCGGAACTCATGGTAGTTTAGAGTAGAGTCTAAGGTTGCTCTTTCTTCTTTTTCTCTTCCTTACACTACTGCAGAAAGATCCAAACCTAATTGAATGAACATAAATGAATGCATCTTCAAGGACTCCAAGAGTCCTTCTTACACAGCGTTTTAATGATTTCCTCGTCATTTCGATTCATGAATTGAATTGAATTCACAGTCGCTCTCTCTCTCTCAGGAAAAGGAAAGAAGAACACAAAGTCAGAGCAGAAGACTGGGACGGTGGGGAAAGGAGCAGGGAAGAAGATCACTAAAATCATCGGGCTGGGTAAGAAGAAGCCGTCCACGGATGAGCAGACATCGTCAGCAGAGGAAGATGTACCCACATGTGGTAAGAAAGTTATTTTCCTAAAGGTCTCAGTGTGCTTCAAATGAGCTAGTTGGCGCAACGTGTCATCCAACCAGATCTGATGGTGAAAGTGCGTATACATGGTCTCATTGAGGCAAAGACGGGGCTGAAACCCACTGCCTCCCTAATCTCTCTCGAGGGTTTTGGGTCTCGTCAAAGTCTCAGTGCATTGATGTGTATAAATGGGAATAATGCTACAGTACATACTTTCAAACGGTGTCCCCTCAGAAGCATTCTTGGTAGATGTACAAACAAAAAGTAACAGAAGTTGTGTGGAGAAGGAAAAAGAGAAAGTTCCCAAAACCTGGGCCATGGATCAGTACTGGACCTCGAAATATTTGTTACCAGGTTGTGAGGAAACACTGCTGCATAATTTCCTTCAAAGTAAAACTGTTGTGCTTTGGCAAGGTACACAGTTTGAATTCCATGTGGGAAAAGGTGGACCAGTAAAAAACACACTGGACAGATATTGCTGAAACAATGCCGGCCATAAAAACTATCATAAATGGGAGTTGATATTACTAAAATCTGTGAGAGGATGGCTCAGTTCTTTATATCTTTCTTTTACTGACTGTATTTGCTTTCCTCCGCAGGCTATCTGAACGTTTTGTCCAATAACCGCTGGCGGGAGCGCTGGTGCCGCCTGAGAGACAACCAGCTGCTCCTCCATAAGGACCGGGACGACCTGAAGAGCCACATCGCTTCGTTGCCCCTTCGAGGCTGCGAAGTCAGCCCCGGCCTCGATCACAAACACCCATTTGCCTTCCGCCTGCTTCGTAACGGCCAGGAGGTCGCCGTGCTGGAGGTGAGCTGTGTTTGAATCCTGTTGGTCTCCAAATTTAATTCTGTGTATCAAGCGATGTGTTAAAGCTATTAAAACTCCACTGTCTGAAGGGCCAGAAAAGATATTAAAATACAGTCACAGTGCACGCAAACACTGCTTGTCATGTTCTCCGCCTTTTCTTTCCTCTCATGTGGTAAAACGTCTCCTCTGCCCAACACTGACTTATGTCTGTATGTTTGAAGTTGTTAGTGTATATGAACTGACTCCTTTGCTGTTTTGTTTGTTTTGATTCTATTTCCTCACACAGCTTGCATGCTATCCTCTGCCAGACATTTGCTTCTATTTCTTTTCCCTGTAAAACCATATCATTACTGAGACTTTGATGGATAGTAAACATGCAACAAGTGGCCAGTTCCTACAACAAGCTGGAACTGAAAGAGCTCTTAATTAATGTAGAAGAAACTAAATCATTTAAATTTAATGGTTTCAAAGACGTTAAAACTGTCCTGTCCTGATGTGACTCAAAGATGCAAGAAGCAGCTACGGGTGTATGGCTATTCTATATATACATCAACCACCTCCTGTCAAATGCACACTTCAACAATAAATAAGCCTGTATGATTGACTTCCTGTTACTGTCCTGTCCTCCAGGCCTCCTCCTCTGAGGTGATGGGTCGCTGGTTGGGGGTTTTATTGGCTGAGACTGGCTCCACCACCGACCCGGCCACTCTGCACTATGACTACATCGACGTCGAGACCACCGCCAATGTCATCCAGCTGGCCAAGCAGTCCTTCTGGTGAGGGACACACACGTCTTCTCTAGTGATGAAAATGCCAACTTTCCACTAGTGTCTATGTTCTGCATTAAAATGGTTTGCTCCTTATTGTAGATAGACTTTACTGCTGTTATTAGTTATAGAAGTACTTTATTTAAGAGATGTGGATGAGTGGACCTTGATGTTTTCTCCTCACAGTTTCACCAGTAAGCGTGCTGTCTCTCCAAACCCGTACCTGGACAACCCAGTCAACGGCTATGCCTGCCCCACTGGGATGGCTCTGCACTATGATGACGTGCCCATCAACGGAACGGTACGAACACACCTGCTCATAGGTGTGCTAAGCTTAAGCAGGGCAACACACTAATCCGTCTAGCTGTTTTTCACTTTCTTGGCTGAACTCTGCTTTTGATTTTTCTGTACAGCAGTAAAGGTGCTACATGTAGCACCTTTAACACCAATATATCATTGTCAGATTAAATGAAAGAGTCACAACTCTGCTCCTTTAAAACATCAAGTGATTTCCACCAGGTATCAACCAGACTGAATACAGACTGACTATCAATCGGACCACACTAGTTGAAATTGTATTATTACAATTATATGTCACTTTTAGAAAAGTACTTTGCAATCTCATATTATTTGATGTATTTCAACCGGGCATATTTCCCATAAATGTGACCCAGATCCATATCCAGCTAGCCGTTCCAGCTAGCTACTTCTTGAGTTTACTTTCAGTCGGACTCCGAGACAAGTGGTTGAAGTCACATATGTAAAACTGATTTATTTTGAAAGCTGTAGGAGGCTCATGCAGCTTTTTATGCGAGTCCTTGTTTCCCAGATTCTCGACAACAAAAGTGGCGAGTGCAAAGTCAGCCAGCCCCAGCCCCAGTATGATATACTAGATGTTAAAAAGCCACATGCAGCACCTTGTCATGTCTTATATTTGCTATGGCATTCTAGTGTAATTAACTTTGCACTGCTATCATCTCTTCCTCTCCTCTCCTCTCCTCTCCCTGCTTGCTTGCTTGCATGCTTGCCCGGTCTTACCCAAGGACCCGGAGGCACTGTACTCCAGTCCCAGCACAGGGGTGTGCCAGGTGAAAGAGGAGGTGCACTATGAGAACGCTGACCTCTATGAGAACATGCCCTCGCCCAAGCTGGCCACTCGCTCTGCTCCCAAGCCTTCCTCTTCTTCTACTTCCTCTTCCTCCACCTCTAACAGTCACTACAAAACCCCTGTTTCTAAAGTCTCTTCTAAGTTCCTCACTGCTGATGCTAAAACTAAAGACACTGCTCAGGTGACTAACACCCTGCACCTTAACCCTCGCTGTTTTCCGCATTCACTCTGTTATACTTTATCTGTCTAGCAGACATGGAGCAACAATTTCATCCAATTGTAGTTTTGTTTCTTGAAGAAAGGTGGAGCTTGTCTGATAAAAATTTGATTAAATTCGACTAATATCATGTATGAAAAAGCTACAAATTAATTTCTTCCCTTTAAAATGTAAAATAAGCCACATTAGATGTTTCCACTAGGAGGAAGCAGAACAAGCTGTAAATACAATATTAACACATTATCACCTTGTAGTTATAGCTTATAACATGTAATAGGGAGCAACATTTTCATTCATTTGGAGTTGTGTTTGTGTTCACCTGATGAATGTAAGTCTTAATATTCACTCTCCTTTTAGCTCTATTATCTGGTTCTTTAGCTCCTACATGCTACACTCTGTTCACCAACTAGTCTCTGACTTTGTCTGTATGCTGTATGCTGTACACAGACTGTTTATCAGAGCTTGTTTGCCAAAAACAACAGCTTGAATTTGTCGGACAGAAACCAAAACAACAAGCTAAAAGGGACTAAAAACATCCATAGAGGTGAATGAACTGCAGAGTTGGTGATAATTCTTTTGGGTTTGTCACATTCACATTACATATAGACATTTGATCCATTGTTAAAATGAAAAATGTTGATTAATTAAAAATTAATGTATTCAGGCTTATTTGCATCAGTGATTCTCATCAGTTAGTTTTTAATAAACAGGGAAGATACTTAAAACCTCAGCTAACAAATTTTCTTTTCAAAAATTCTTTTAAAACCCTGAAGCTGACATATTTGTGTATTCCCTTACTGTCACTACAGTGCATCCTTTCCCTTAAAAATGGTGAATCTGGCACTGTGAGCAAGTCAAAGTAAGAGGTGCTTGGTTGGAAGAAAGAGGAAAATCTGTTCATTTTTCCTGAAGAAGCACGCTTTGACTCACCAGACAAGGTGTTGATGTTGGCCACCCACAAGCCCACCTCTCTTTCCCATCAGCCTGTGAATCGTGCTCCCATTCCGGTGTGGTTTTTAGTAATTCAATTATCACCGTGACTGAGCCTGAAATCATTCCTGTGATCAGTCTTTGGAAACACTCAACATGTACTTCGCCGCCAAGAGTTGATACTGATCACTGATTTAATATCAATAATATCAGAAACAGATCAACAGTTTTGTTCTGTTCTTACAGAACTCCTGATTTAGCCAGATTTTTAATTTCTTTGCATTTTGTGTGTAGTATACACAATACATCCAGTATGAGTATACAATAAAGTGTGTACTGTATGTATGGAATGCGTGTGTGTGTGTGTGTGGTTGTCCCATGTAGCGTATATCCTTCCTCCACTTTACACTGAGCGTCATCTGTGTGTAATTTATATTTTTACAGCCCTGCTCTAAGTGCCACCCAGCCTCTACAGCCACATAAGTCACCACATGGTGTTGTATGGAGCTCCGCCTCCTGCCCTCCACCCCTTTGATGTGTGTGCTGTGTATGCTGTGCTGTGGTGTGGCCAAGGGGTGTTAACATTGCCTCCAACACCACAAAGTACCACGCCACAGAAGTAGAGTTTCATCCGACGAGGTGTACTTCAGACTGCAGGCAGCTCTGCAGGCCTCCAAACCCAATGTCAAGTTTGATGTTAGGAGCTCCTTACCAGGATTTTTACTGTAGATCTCTGGTGCTTGGATATATTTAAGATGTTGTGACTAAGACCAAAGCATTTAGAAAATACAACTTTATTAAGTGTCCTTTTAGATCTGTATTCTTTTAAGTAAGACTGCCTTGTGTCTCATTAAAATCACATCAGATGAATGGATAACAAAGACATGAAGTATGGGTCTCCAATATTCCAGGCACCTGCTTTGCTTTGACAGTTCAGCCAGAATAATAAGTACATTGTTAAATATTTAATTGCTTCAGCAATATGATTCATTGTTTATATCATTAAACCATTGTTATTGTGGACAAGGTGTCATACTAGTTTAGAGTTTTGATTTATACTTTTATATATACCTACTTATATACACTTTTATACTTTACTTATTTTTTTATTTTCTTCTGTCTTTCCCAAAGTAGTTCCATCCTTAATGGAGGAATTTGTAAAATGTTAAGTCTTATTCCCAGGTAGTCAAATACTGACACCTGTGTTGTTGATCTGGCTGTCTATCAACCCAAAGCATTAAAATTTGATGACCTTGGAATGAGACTCAATAATCAACTACGTTAGACATTACACTTTCAAAAGATGGACAATCCTAAAGCAAAAGGATAAATAAATGGTACTCAGCCTCTGGCCCCCCGAACAATTATGTTTACACCTACCATGCAAACAATCTACTGGTACAAAAAGTAGGTTAAAGCCAATATTTTTTATTTTAACAATGGTCGAATGATTATGTGTCAAAAGTGTTGCTTACAGTGACAAACCGACAGCTTTTTAGCATCTTTCAGCTCATTGTTTTGGTTTTACAGCCCACAACTTAACTATTTTGGTTTGCTCACCTTGACAGCACAGTTTCCAGCAGGCAGACACACTGTACTCGTACACGACTTGCCTAGAGTTAGCGGCTAGCTGGTGAACATAGTGGAGCATTTAGCAGCTAAAGAGCCGGATATTTTCCTCAGAAGCAGGTGAAAACCAAAATGGAGGTAAAAAGAGAGTGAATATTCCAACTTTTTTAAAGTGATGTTTTGTCACAGTTCTACTGCTTCCAAGTTGGAATAAAAAAAATTACTGCAGCTTGAAGTATACATCTTACATTTTACATGGAGGGAAACTAGTTTAATAAAATTTTATGATACATGATCATAGCATAATTTAACCTTTAACTTTATAACACAATTTCCAGCTGTTTCCAAATATATATAAAATTTTCCCTAATTTTATTACGATAGTACATAAATGTAGCACATATATAGCGCATAGCTTTTCTGAGCTATTTGAGAAGTTATTTCAAAAACAGTCTCCCTCCTCCTTGTTCTCTTCCAATCAGTTGAAGGGAAAGAAGGGAACCAATGGGGTTGCATCAAAACAGAAGGCAGAGCCAAAGAACCAGTCCAAAAAGAATGGAGTCAATGGAACGAATGGGACAGCTTCACTGAAACGCAACAACTCCAGTAAGTAGCAACAAAAAGGATGTTTGCACGTTCACGTTATTTCCATTAGGGAAATAAAGTGTTGATAAGAAAGTTAACCATACTGTAAACAGTAGTACAGATATTCAACTGTTTCTTATTAAATCTAAATTGAAATGTCATTAAGATTTTACCCTCTGTGAGTGATCCACCTTTCCCAGTCAGTTCTTGTGCTTTGAGTGAGCAGTCAGACAGTGTGTCTGGCTTCCCATAGTCCCAGCCTCACCACTGCCGATTGTGTTCTCGCAAAACTCCACTCCACAGCAATTTGGAGAATGCATGATGTCCAAATTACAGTTGGTTTAAGTAGGGGGGTGTAAATAACTGAAAAACCTGAAACCTATCCTACCCCCGATCCATATGACACAAGTAGGCCAGAGCTGAACCTCCTGCCAATGTTGCCGTAACGCTCAAACAGAAGCGATAAAGAGGCTGGAATGGTTGTGTTATTCCTTGTGGTTTAGAATAGTATTTTTTTAATGTGTGAACGAGGAGGGTTGTCATTCCTCCAAAAGTCCGAATGGAAACACCAAATATGTTACATGTTGGATTTAGATTATGCCACACAAGCCTCATATTTCCAGTGTCGAATACGTGCGTTGAATATGAAAATGTCAACGGCTGTTTGATTGAGTGACTCCTCATAAGTAAAGTTGACATGCATGCACGTAGACACACAGAAGTTGGATTGTTAGCCTCAGTTTTATTTTCCAGTAAGGGGAGGTATGGTCCTGGTGTAATTGAGGCTGTGGCTGTGAGTTCAGTGGGTTTCTGGGCAGTTAACGTCTTACCAGTGCCCTGATAATAGAGCCTGTGCTCTCCTTTTTCCACATGTTTGGGTCATGGGCCCTGCACCATCACACGGGATGTTTCGGCCTTGTTTTGATGTAAAGTCCTGATCGTTAACAATCTCACACGGGTTGTAAACAAACTTGGAGTATTGGGAAAAGAAAGCAAAGGCTAATGCTTAAATGATTACCCAAAGTGTTCATTTCAAACCTAGTACCTTATCTCTGTGATTTAATATAATCAATGTAAAATCTATGATTATGTGAGAAACAATGAAGAAGACTGCCAGCCTCCCTCCAAAATATGACATTATCCTCTTCATGAATATTCATGCAAATATAACTTCTTGTTTTTTGTAATACAGTTCTGTTGGTGCATCAAGTCGCCAAGCAAAAGATTCAAGAAATACCGGATAGTAAAGAGGGCACAGCTCATTGCTATTGTAGTAAAAAAGACAGCAAGCGTTATTTTGACCATCAGTCATCATAATCTACTGAAATGTTTCCACTGTAACATTTTAAAAAACACAAAACTCGAAAGACAACATAAGCAAACCCACAGTCATTCTGATTTATGAGATAACATAACCATGCAAGTATGATAACAGCTCGAACAGCCAGCAGTGGCGTTAGCTCGTTTACAGCTGACGGTCATTGATCTATCGTATACCATAGTTGCACACACAGTTTTGCTACTGTAATGAGAGATTATCAGTTTTGATTTTACCTCCAAATAGAGTTTGGAAATCAATCAAATCCAGTTATTTTCCCTACATGAAACCAGATCTAAAATGGGACTTGGCACTGGAACCTAATCTTAAAGGTCGTGGACAGCATTTCCTGCTTGATACTCCATGGACTTTCACTAACTATACTGGTCTTTGGAGTCTTTGGAGCCAAGCCAGCCTTGGAGTTGCTCTTAGAAAAGTTTAATGTAGTCTGGACAGTTTCCCAAAAATAAATGCTGGCTGATTATAAGCCAGAATCGTCGCTGCAGGCTGCTAAGCTAAAAGCTGAGATAACTAGTGCAACAATCAATGTTACCTGCTGATGGATAAGGAAATCGTGGCAAATGAGTCTCAGTTATGTAAACTTCAGTTGAATGGGATTACCTAATTTAACAGGTTCAATGTGTGACAAACTCTAAAAGAAATGTCATGCTAAAGAGCTTCTTTTGACATCCTGTAAGATTTGTATCTAATCCAGCGCAGAGTGAGTGATCCTGATCTGATTTGGACACTTGTAGAAACAGAAGCAGGGTGGATGACCCCGCCATTCCATCATACTAGGACTTTAAGCTCTTGTATTCAGCTTCTTTACACCCAGTCTTCATCTTGCAGATGCAGAGCAGTGTAAGTACGGCAAGAACCGCGTGGAGGCCGACGCCAAGCGGCTGCAGTCCAAGGAGGAAGAGCTGATGAAGAAGAAGCAGGAGATCAGGAACCACCTGACCCAGCTGAAGAAGGAGAGGAGAGACCTGCGCACTGCTGTGGAAGCTGCTGCTGGTAAGAGGGAATGGGAAAGTCTTTCTGTCGAATATCATTTCAATGTGTGAAATTCAAAGGAGCGGGAAAGTAAAGTGTTGGGAAAGTCGTCAGTCTGGAAAAAGCTCTTCATGCCCTCTCCAAGTTTGTTAAAGAAACATTCCCAGAGAAATCCCCCTCTCTGCGTGCACTAGGCAAACGTTCACACGCCTCGCTGTCGGAGCGACTGAAGAAGGTTGAGGAGGACTGCAGGCAGAAGGAGGAGGAGCGGGTCAACCTGGAACTGGAGATGACAGAGGTGAAGGAGAGCCTGAAGAAAGCCCTGAGCGGCGGGGTCACCCTGGGCCTCACCATCCAACCGAAAGCTGGCTCCTCTGGACTCCAGGTCAGGACCCCATGCTGTCTTGTGGTTGTTTTGTCCTTGATACATCCACGGCAGTTCAAAAGAATCACATGTTGCTAGCTTGAAATTGCCAGAACTGCCAACTGACTGCATGCCACCATTAATTCTTTTCCCTTTCTGTATGTGCGTGTAGTCACCGGCGATGTTGCGACGGACCCAGGAGTCTTCGCCCTTCTCCAGCTGCGACACCAGTGACACAGAGTCCTGCTCCCTGCCGGTCAACAGCGCCTCACTGCTGCGCCGGCAACCAACAAGCCAGAAGCCCTCGCCAGTCCGGGGACACGTCCTCAGGAAGGCCAAGGTCAGAGCTCACAGCGCAGGCCAGGTTCTACAGCACGGTGTCATAGTGTGCTAATACATCAGTTACATCTAGAAGAGCTGTAGCTATATATGTACATTTACCACACCAGTGCATTGGGAGTAGAGTCAGAGAGTCGGGATGCAGTCATGAATCACGTGACTTTAGACTTGACAAAATAAAAAAAAGACTTGAAACTCTGATGTTAACAACAAGGACTTGTCGCCTGGACCGTGGACAACGGTGTCACTTTGCTGTAGCATAATTATTCTTTGGTCAATCAATCAAAGTGTGCAGCAAAACAAGTCTTAATTGTCTGACAGTAGTCATACAGACATTTAGCTTTGATAAAAGATGCATCAATAATGTTTAGGTGCTTGAAACATATTTCTATACTGCATACTAGATGGACTGGAAGACTATACTAGACTGTACTTATGGACAGCTGATACTAATGAAACACTAGTGTTACACAAGGGTTTTCAAAGACTGACACTGCCCCCACATGCTGCACTTATGGGGAAACTAGAAGTGTGGGCATTCTATCTCTTATTGTATAATAAATAACATTTATTCCATAACACACTCACAATTAAATTAAATTAGTTTAGGTGCTTCTTATTATGCTAAACCTGCAACACATACACATAGGCTTGAGGGTAGAGTTATCATGCCTTTTATGTTTTTTATGTTATTTTATTTTGCTCAAATGATTCCACACGCACTGGTACAACTGAATGAGACGATTGTATTTGTTGTGATAAAATAACACTGTACGCACATGTAGACTAAGTGTGTCTTCGTCTGTTTTGCAGGAATGGGAGCAGAAGAACGGCACATAAACGGGCCGACGCCTCACATCGGTCTTCCTTTAATTTCTTGTTTTTTTCTGTTGAAGAAATTGTGTATATATTTATTTAAAACTGTTCATACAGTCCAAGAGCATGTTGAGGGAGGACAAAAGCAATAGCATTCACACAAACCATACTGTCAGCACCACAACACACAGACATAGCAACCTTTTTAAACTTTTTTTTAAACTATTGCGCATGCTCAGTGTACCATGTTGTGCAATGTGTGTTGTTTTCCAAGCAACCTCTATTTTCTCCCCTCTTTTTATTCAAAATGGTTCCAGCAGATTGACAGTTTGGGATCACAAAGGTTAAAGGTCAGAACCAAGTATTTATTTGTAAATGTTTAAAGGAAATACTAGCTTCCCTTTATTTATGTTCATATATTTAAAGTTATTTTGTAGCATTTGAATGCCATTCCCTACACCGTTAGTGGTTCTCATTTATGGGTGTCGGCATCAGCAAACAAAGAGCATCACACACACAATCATCCTAATGCACAGCAGCTGAGTAACAGTGCAGCTCCGCTCTGAGGGTTTTTTTCACAAGCACAATTGTTCTAAATGGAGGCTGTGACACTTCAGACTTATTTATACAAAGCAGCATATGTGCAGCAAAAGAACCTTTTTTTGTTCAAAATTGCAAAGTGAGACTGTAGAACATAAGAGCTTAATAATTACTTGGTTATGGTTGGGGCAGCTTCAGGACATTTTTTACACACAGGAAGTGCTAAATCACACTTAAATGCTGTAGTTGTGGCTGTTAACTAGGAGTTTTGCCATGTTTCCAGCCGACCCACCGAGACACTAAGTCACAGCATTTCTATGTCCCTGACCTGCGTGCAGTTTGAAGGTATGTTGGCGGGCAGTGGAGAGTCCTCTGTTTATTATGTGTATTTCCAGTTTCCGGTTTAGAGAAGATGCATTTTCCTGTCTTTGAGAGAAGGTGCTCATCGATCCCATGGACATCCTCGAAGTGAGCCCATCTTCCTGCGCAATGTACCTTTAAACTGCAACTGCATACACTGAGACAAGTGAAGCATCTGCAAGTTTGTCTGTTTATGATAAAAAATAAAAAATTAGCTCAAAAAAAATTTCTGGAAACTTCTGCTGTTGCCTTTTTCAGCCAAGGTGGGAGACAGTTGGTTTTCCCCTTCAGTCCTGGTTTACTCAGGCCCCCAGGAACAGTGCTGGGCTATGAGGCAATTTTAGCGTGGCGGTCACATTGGGAATTGCAAATCATTGGATGACCATAATATTTTTGTCTGATTTTTTTTTTTTTGTCAAATACTCTGAAATGACTCTTTATGTAATCAGAGTTTAAGCCATTGCATCCAATACAATGTTAAAGTGAAGTGCCATACCAGTTAATCATGTATTAATGTCATAGCAGAGTGTCACAATGTCCACCAGAAACCAGATTAACCAGGAAATAGCTCCTCTTGTGCTTTGTTGTTGTGCAGTTTCATCTGTCCATCTATCTGAAGAAGATGAATGGAGTTTGTTGGTGGTACTCCCAGCACTGAAATAGTATTTACAGCAACCATCAGTAAAAAAAGAGTAGTTGTGGGGCTAGATATCATGCAGGTTCTTATTACATATTGTACCTGTTAACTTCCCGCTGACGGAGTAATCGTGCTTCTTTAAACAGTCCCTCAGTGTGATGATGGATGGCTGCCATTAGGCTGTAGCAGCACTCCAGCCGGGTGTGTGTTAGAAGCCGAGCTTGGAAAGCCGGTCAGGTCAGGCTGAGGCGTGGCCGCCTGTAGATTTGGCTCACGTCGTTGGAAAACTCAACCGACGATGGCTGACGCTGGTCCCTCATACAAGAGCCTCGGTCCAGACCCAGTAATCTGGTTTACTGTTGCCCTGTGATCTCTCTCTCTCTCTCTCTCTCTCTCTCTCTCTCTCTCTCTGTGTGTGCGCGCAAATGTCTCCAAGGCACATTCCAAACCCATCAATAATACACTGACTGAAATAGAGGCACTTGCTGTAAACTTAAATTGCTGTGTGTTCTGCTAAATCAAACAGTGTTACTTTGATTTTCGACTTCAAACATACACAGAAACACACACTCAATGTCACATTTTTATGGTGCTTTGTTAATGGCTTTATGTTCCACTGCTTACGCTTTGCTGGCATTTTGAAGTAGCATTAGCCTGCACTCCAGCGAGAGTTTGGAAATCAATGCTACATACAGCACATGAGCATCCACTGCTCCTCAATCTTGTAAATATTTTCTGTCCCCCTCCTGCTTTCAAACAGATACCCCACAAGTCTGCGAGCTGGAGCACAGTTAGCATGTTAGCATGAAGACGGGGTGCATGGGGAGCTACTGTTTTATCTACGAATATTTAGTTATTTTTTACTCCCGGTGGGCTCAGGGTTGGCCGACAGCTGACCGAGATGTCTGATGTCAGTAAATGTGAACCTGCTGTACATAGCTTGGATTTGTGGGTGGGTGGGGGTGGGGGGTTAGTACCGACTCATACATCAGTGTTTGTTTTTGCACCTTATACATTTTCTACTCTGTTGTATTCTCCGACAGTCTCCGCCTTGGTGACACACTGTACATAAATCAATAAACCTCCTGACAAGCAGCCATCAGTGATTTGTGTTTTATTGGTGTGGTTCTGAAAATTCATTCAACCAAAACAAAAACATCTTTTACTTTTCTGAGCACCTCTAAGATCTAAAATGTAACATTTCATTAAAATGTCTAAAAACAACTACACCTTTGTTCTATATGTTGTTGAGTTGTGTTCTTACATTACCCCAAATGTTTCCAACAATCTCCATAGTAACACCAAGTAATGAATTACATGTCCTCACATTACTGTAATTCCTTTTTTTGTGTACTAAAGTTCTGTACTTAACTACATCTCAAGGTGAATCTGTTACAGAGTAAAATTAAGGATGATGTCATTATAGGTTAGCGTTATAATTAATGTTTTCAGAAAACGTAGTGGGACACAGGCTGAATGGTCTGGTTATAGTGGGACAGAGGAAAAATGGACTGGTTATAGTGGGACAGAGGATAAATGGACTGGTTATAGTGGAACAGAGAGGATAAATGGACTGGTTATAGTGGGACACAGGCTGAATGGACTGGTTTATAGTGGGGTAAAGAGGCTAAATGGACTGGTTGTAGTGGGGCAAAAAGGCTAAATGGACTGGTTGTAGTGGGGCAAAAAGGCTAAATGGACTGGTTGTAGTGGGGTAAAGAGGCTAAATGGACTGGCTATAGTTTGACAGAGAGGCTAAATTGACTGGTTATAGTGAGAGAGGACGCTAAATGGACTGGTTATAGTGGGACAAAGAGGATAGATGGACTGGTTATAGTGGGACAGGGGAGAAACGGACTGGTTATAGTGGGACAAAGAGGCTAAATGGACTGGTTATAGTGGGACACAGAGGCTAAATGGACTGGTTATAGTAGGACAGAGAGGCTAAATGGACTGGTTATAGTGGGACACAGAGGCTAAATGGACTGGTTGTAGTGGGAAAGAGGCTGAATGGTCTGGTTATAGTGGGAAAGAGAGGATAAATGGACTGGTTATAGTGGCACAGAGGGGCTAAATGGACTGGATATAGTGGGACAGAGGCTAAATGGACTGGTTATATTGGGACAGAGGGGCTAAAT